>JACCGJ010012977.1:0-50017 GCA_013407085.1 Atriophallophorus winterbourni
CACATATCATTTTTGCATCAAGCATGAACTTATTCCAGGCTTAACTTCACAAGTATATGTTAACCAAATCCAACCTCGCACAGGAATACACGTGCTGACTTTCCATATTGCTAAAACATTTGTGTTATTTTTATGCATTCCCTATATTTTTTAATCTGTGATTACTGTAAAGTATTTGATTCTTGGGCCATTAAAACTTTTAATGAACTTGAACCTGGCGAGAGCTCGAATTAAACCGGCTGTCACGATGTCTAATGATCGAAGTGACCACTGATATAGACAATCTGAGGTCATTTTTGCCGTTGCGAAATATGATCATTGAAGAGAGGTGTTTTCTTCGTTGTCATCTGTGTAGTATGCTCTTGACCGGTTAGCGTCTTCTGGTGTTGTGGAATACAGGTGTGAACGTGAATAAAGTTAGAAATGATGAAATCGGAAATGAATCGTGGCTGGCCAAGAAAAGTACATGTCAAAACGTCTTATCGATTACCCTCGAGATTTGGGTCAACGAGATAATAAACGGGGAGTGGGATTTGACCTCAACAAGACTGATATGATTATCATCTTCCTGCTACAATACGATACTGAGATAGACAGCCGCACCCGGAATGCTAATCGATATGAATTTCGCAAACGATTGTCGATTGTAAAATACCCCGGGCCAGTAAATGAAGGCAACACTCTGTCATTCACTGAGTTAAGCTTACGTTTTGAACATTGTCCCTAAAAGGAACACTGGAAATATAATGTCGTTAAAACAAATCCTTGCAATTTGTATTGATATTTGTAAAACCTGAGTGAAACGACGTATGAAAAAGCAAAAAACTACTTTCTAAATATGAGTTGAATAAAACAATCATATTTTTTGAAAGTTTTCGTTCGATGGTAAAACAAACATTGCATTCTGATTGTGTTAGCTTTAAATAATTTCGCTTAGTATTCTCAGTGAAATCCTTCAGTCGTTGTCGACCATTGATGTACCTCACAAGCGTCTGACCATTTCATTGTACACAAAATTTAAAATGACTCAACATTCTGGAAGGAACTTTAGAACTAAGTTTATATGACCCATGTAACTTTCTCAAACAACATTTGACGCTATGTTAGAGATTCGACACTAGTCAGGAGATCAACTCATTCATTACTCAGTGTTTCGGTCGAACGCTAATCTAATTCAGGCAACCATCCTTCGTAACCTGTATATTTCACACGTATCTGAATTGATTCTGGATATTCTTGTCTAAACGGGATCTGTTCTTATTCACGGTTGATCATAGTTTTGCCATTCACGGATATGATAGCCCAGCCCTAATCGTCGACTCTCAATGAACAAAGCGCGACATACTTTTCCAAAGTCTTACTTGATCAAAGTGGAAAAACTCGGGGTCCACCCTTCTTCATAACGAAACGATAATAGTAATAATGAACGCATTGTTTAAGCTATGAATCAATAGATGTTTACGGAATAATATAGAACAGAAGGTGGAAACGAACTCCACCAACGAAATCCAGGTAACCATGCACGTTGTTTCGGAAGGACTCGACACAATACAAGCAAGCCGAATGGGACATACCTTTGACGATTTTCGTATCGAAAACATTCCAAATATCATGAGAATCGACACTGCTCCCGTGAATGTTATCCAATTAAATGCTTTGTTCACGTGATCGAACACGAGTGTTCTACAATTAAACCATTTTTGAGAAAAAGTAAAAAAGCGCTGAGAATGTTCTTATGGCCAGTTAAACAGAAATCGTACTGACCTATCGCATATGAAGAAGTAAATCAGGATCAAACCGAATTCAGATAGGGTTGAGAAAAATTGATAAGTTGCCTCGACGTATTCGGATGATTTGGCGTGCGATGCGTTGGCGCCGGATTGGGAAATACGTCGCTTTCGGGATCTTGCTATTAGATGGGATTAAAAGAAAGTGTACACGTTGATTAAGGTTCACAAAATATGTACATACAGAAATAATTGAATGTTTTCGGAAGACATTCATGCCTTTGAATTGGTGGTGCTCAAAATTTATTTTTCCACGCATTTTTATTTTTTTTCCAGTCAACATTTTGTTTTTGAAACTTTTAACGTTTCAATGTAGCCGAAGCATGTTTGATGCTCCGCACGCTTTAAATGCTGTGCAATTTTTTGAGAAATGGGAAAATTGCTGCGCCGTAGGGAGAAAAATGCGAAAGAAAACTTGTATATGAGGATTTTAAAATCGAGCAGTCTGACATTTCGCCAACTTCCATCACAGCGCTTGATGCCGCTGTCGACGAAACCGAGGCTAATATGGATTTAAATGTGACTGGCAATCTCAAATTTCCCATTAAACTTTAACGTTTCTCCAATTATCGTTATTCGTATTGAAAATCTGTGTGTTTAAATTAATTTGAATCGCTTAAAATTCGTTTTAACGAATAGAGCTTTTCTCCTTCATCATCTTCTTCTATGACCAATTGAATTGTTCCGAATTTCAAACTGGGTAATGACTGACGTTGAAATGAATGCACCACGACTGGTTTTGCTGTTTGCATTCGTCAATCAGGGTCAGTATGATCAAGTTCAGCATGCCTTACAACAGTAATAGAAAGATGAACAAGTTGCATTTTTAAGCCACTGTTGGGTGAGGCTTGAGAGAAATAGTAATGATCAAAGCACTGGTGTGTTCAGAAGCTGAAATTGTCTCAGCAACATCGTCTGACATTGAGTAAGTTCGTCATCCACGGATTACAAAATCACTACAGAGCTCAATTAACACTTAGATAACAAATCCTTTACTTCGTGGTTAGTTGTACAAGTTCTAATAAACAGAGGCTTCAAACTCAAAATTTGTTCACCAGATTTCCACCGTTATAAGGCTCACCAAACCTAATCTCACTTTATCCATCTGATGACAACAAACATCCAGAAACCCGTTATGACTTGTACGATCGGGGATATGGGCGAAATATTACATTGATCATCCATAGGAGCCGTGAGCACTTGACTATGAAACACGATGTAATTCTGTGTTTGAACATCGCAGTTGCTTCAGTGGCCTCAAAGTACAACTTTGATAATGGATTCGGTTCTGTCACTACTGATGTTGATTCAACTTGCGATAATCATGACGTGTTATGGGATTCTCAACTTGACTTTTGTTTTAATAAATCTTTGAATGATTCTAGGATTACATGAAAAAAGTTAGCTCAAAGGATTTGAAAAAAGTTTGCATTTTAAAGACGCTGGTGGATAAGGCCGGTACGGCCAACCTGTTCAATCGCACGTGCTCACACACAAGCGGATGGGCTGAAACCCATAGACTTGAGAAGAAAATCAATGTTTGCATTTATTTCCACCATAAACCCTATGATTAGTTTCACGATGGATGCACTCATTAGGAAGGATACGCATGCCTTGAAATAATGGGAAATTAGTAATCTAACTTCCAACGCTGAAGCTAACATTGGATACTGCAAGCAAAACCAACCGGTTCAAACATAGATGCCCAACACACAT
The DNA here is from genome assembly GCA_013407085.1 of Atriophallophorus winterbourni. NCBI lineage: Eukaryota > Metazoa > Platyhelminthes > Trematoda > Plagiorchiida > Microphallidae > Atriophallophorus > Atriophallophorus winterbourni. The sequence continues at coordinate 3,504 of JACCGJ010012977.1, forward strand.
GTGGACCTGTTTTTCATTTTTCCACGGTTTCATGTTAAATAATGAAAAACGGATTTAATCCTAAATAACTACTTTAAGGCGTATATTACTCGATAATTATTAATGCGATCGGTAGGGCAATGACAAGAACTTTGTTTCCTGAAAAATAAGATACCTTGATATTAAGCTTAATTGAGATAAATATTGTTGTTATTGTTGTATAGAGATCAAGAATAGCGAGTCAGACGATGCGACTCGACCACTTATAGCATATCGTTTTGGATGTTTTTGCAGTGGATGTTCAGTCCAAAAACAAACAATTCATTTTGAAAGTTGCCGTCTCCCACATTTCTATTGCTGACGTGTAACTACACAGTTTTGAATGAAAGGTTTTAGGCTGGTGTAAAATCGAAAAATGGCGTATCCGCAAACCAGCACTCATCCTTTCACAGTTAGCTTCTGTGTACATACATCTGGGAAATTTTCGCACAAGATATTCCTAAGGATCATAAATACATATTCGAGACCAGTCATGGAATACGGTGTGCAGTCATGGTCTCCGTGGCTCAAGAGGGATGTGGATCTTATGCAGCGAATCTATCACCGCTCAGCAAACTAGTTCTCAGCATCCGTAACAAGCCTTATAAAGAAAGGATAGCTCAAATAAATCTGTTCGACATTCCCTAACGACGAATCAAAGGAGACCTCATCTTATTTTACAAAACATTCCATACTCCGAAACATCCCTTACAGGACTTATTCAGGCGAAGGGATACGAGAAATTATCGGACCCATGAATATGTACTGGTGGTACCCCATTCCTACCTGAACTGTAGAAGGTATTTTTATTCTGTCCGTGTCTGTTTTACTTGGAACAGTTTACCTTCAACAATTGCTCACTTCACTAGCTTGCATGAATTTAAAACGAAATTAGACGAATATTTATTGAATTAGTGGTTTCCCGAACACATATATACTACTTATTCTAATTCCTTATCTTGTTTATACACCTACATTTCAATTTTTACCAACCTATGGATGTTGTTAAGCTTGTGGCTTTTTAGACCATTAAAATCTTTGAATTACCTTGAATTATCTAAGCTCATATTTTTGGCCTCGTCGGTCGCTATCGATCATGGATGTACAACGCAAGTGCATAATGGTTTCATGCCCTGCAGCTTTTAGAATGTCTGAGCAGTCCGATTCGGGAGTGATAATCTCTCTCGCAGCGGTCGCAGCGATCAGCAGTACTCGGCGTAAGTTGCGCGCTTGTAGCGTGATCTACGTTCACCAGCCAAGAGCTCTATCTGCTTTTCTCCAGCTTGGACATGACGCTTTACACAGTGCCTCCAAAGTGAGCGGTCAAGAGCAAGTTGTTCCCAACCCGTAGGGTCAATACCGAGAGATTTCATATCTCTTGCTCAAACGTCATCTAGGCCCGTGATTTATCAATTTATGCAAGTACTTTACCTTTAATTTTGATTGATGTAAGATTTGAATTATTTGAAACCATTTGCTCGTATTGGTGGAACATGTTAGTACGTGTTTTACCAAAAATTCAATGAGCCACCGCATGTTAACATGCAGTTGTTCAGCAACACATTTATCGATTATTGAATTCATTTTCAACTGTGTCACAGAGTATTCAGTTAGCAAAATTCAGGTGGTGTTTAACTGAGAAATGATTGATTTTCAGATTTACTGGTAGTCGTTTCGTGGGTAGACCACACTTGCAGTACAAAGACATTTGCAAAATAGATAGGAATGTTCTTGATATTGACCATTTTGGAAGAACTTGCTCCTGACCGCTCGCTTTGAAAGGGATTAGCAAATACTGCTCTTGGCTGCTGAACGCAGATCACGCCGCCGGCATGCAACTGACGCCGATCGACCGTGTACTGCCTATCACCCCGAGCACTGCGTGAAAAATTAATCATCCTTAATCGGATTGTTTAACTCCGCCAAGGACGGTCCCAAGCCCGTCTGAGAAAGGAGGAGGGTTGGGCTTAGGGCTAGCAACCCTATCCCGTAAAACCTACATTGCTACGGAAACGATGACAACAGATCCGTGGTTCGGTCATGTCTGCAGGATGGATCCCAGTTCGCATACGAAGGTAGCCATGCACTGGCATCCGCAAGGTAAACGAAAAAGGGGACGGCCCAAGGAAACTTGGCGCAGAACGTTGGAACGCGAACTACATGCACAAGGATTCACGGTGCAGACGACAACGGAAGCAGCGACAGACCGGAACCACTGGCGTGAAGTTGTCTTCGCCTCATGTGCCACCCGGCACGGAGAGGACTGAATGAATGAATGAATGAATCGGACTGTTTATTCATTTGAAATGCTGTAGAACATCACGTGCTTGTGATATACATCCATGGTCGACATCGACCGAAGTTGGCCAAAAACAATATAAATCTATATATTATTTGCATAGTTAATTGTCTCTATTTAGTACCGGGCTTGATGTTGATGGTTTAATGTTCAAGGGTTACGTTGGAAATATTGTACATTCAACCCGTTGAAACACTTTTCACAATGATTTTCTAATCATAAAGCCTATTGTTGAGATATACCCTACTACGACAGCGTGGCCTGCGGTGACTTGGCGACGTCTACCGAATTGAAAATGGTCGACTTCCGAAAGATCTATTCTAGAGTGAGTTGAAATCAGGAAGTCGACCATTGAGCAGACCGCATTTGCGGTACAAAGACCTTTGCAAAAGAGATATGGAAGCTCTTGGCATTGACCCTGCGAGTTGAAAAGAACTTGCACTTGACCGCTCACAGTGGAGGCATTGTGCAAAAGAGTTGTCTGCAAGCTGGGAAGGAGAAAATACAGCTCTTGGCTGCTGAACGCAGATCATGCCACCGGCGTGCAACTGACGCGCAGCGACCGTGTTCTGCCTATCGTTCCAAGCGCTGCAGGAGAGATTGTTTCACCCAAATCGGACTGTTTAGTCATTCAAAAAGCTGCAGAACATAAAGATTCATGGGATTGTAATGTAAATCCGTGGTCGACATCGACTGAAGGAGACTATTATTTGCGTAAATTTGGTAAACTGGTTTATCTTTTCAAATGGTTCCTAATCATGTACAGGCTTGAGAAGACGAATAACAAGTTAGGGTATCTTTTACCATAGAACCGATTATTAAATCGATAGTTGAAAATGAATTATTAAAATTTGGACTACTTACCTACTAAGTTGAGCACAGTATTTCTCACGGCGAATATTGTGGTAATTACGAAACTGAATTATAAAGAAACGCAATGTAGGGACGAATACGCGGCATCAACTTTCAATTTAAAATAACCGGGGGGAAATGTTACCTTGAACCGATTAAAACAAACACTCGAATTTGCCTGGAATTGATGCGTTCCAAATTCTGACAGCAATGATGGATTCGACGTGGAAGATTTGTGTTGCAGCGGTAATTCCACCAGAGATTGGTGCTCTGTAAAGTTGAAACCGTGAAAGTCCATTGAAATTACAGACAAGCGTTAGTGTATGGCAAAATAATTGAGATTTCGTTACTTCTTGGTACGTAGTCGTGGATGCGCGAAAAGCTTCTGGAATGTCGTATTCACAACCTGCGAAGAGGTAATGCAAAACGTAACGAATTGTAGTGGGAAATTAAATGCACTTTATGTGATATAGCCTATAAGAAACGCGGCGAAAAATAAGTGAATTCAGTAAATTTGTTGTTTTACTAGCCCACTTGGATTCATAAAATTGATATTTAATTAAATTTGCTGATTCGCGCGAACACAATATAATATCATTTCGTCCATCAACCGCATTTCAAACAAATTTAGAAGGATTTTTTACAGAAACTGGGTCTAATATGTTGTTACTTTTTACTGAATAATGTGTGGAACACAAGGCATCTACTCTTGTTGTGGCGAACAACTCGCATAGCGTTCAGGATCGTTTCAAACGCCGGGAACAAAACGGCGGCTGTCCAAATCGTAGACCAAATTTACAACCGCTCGTGAGAAAGGAAACATCTGGCTAGCCGGAATGATAACGCAAAACGCCATTCGCTAGTGATGATGATTAACGATAATTATACATTTTATTGTAAAGTTTTTTATGGTGATTTCCATCTAACTTTTGCAGCATATTTATTTCTAATTTAAATAAATTGAACGATTTCTACACAGTTGTGTGTGTTAATGTAAGTTCTACTTCATTCACAATATCATTTCAGAAGAACTTGGAAGAGTATTTTGTTGTTCCGATGTTTTGGATTAATTGATCATGATATAGTTTGGGAGTTTCAAAGAAGAACGTCTATGAGCCACAAAACGGAACATCTTTTAAAGTGATGTGTTGCTCACATCCCCCTATATTACACTCCACTACCGGTTTCTGGCTGTTTGCTGTCATCAGGTGGAAATAGTAAAATTAGGTTCAGTGAGCTTTGAAACAGTGGATAAATGGTAAACAAGAACATCTTCTAATTTCTACGTAATACACGGACTTTCCTCTTGGGCATTAAAATGTCGGTCTGTCAAACCGCTTGTCGATTTGATTTTGCGAATTTTCAAAAGATCAACGATGTTTGTATCACATTAAGTAATTCTGTTGAAACGTTAACTAGACTCACGATGGCTGATGCACTTTTGTTCATACAACGGAACTGGAAACCGCTTGTTCATCATTTTCGTCACATTCCAAACGATCATGCTTGGATTTTTTGAACTGGAGACAAGGCGGAATGCAAAATAGAAAGTTAATCAAAAAGACCTGATAATTCGTCATTCCACTGCACAGCAAAATTTTATTACTGCTCATAGATCGCAAATATGTAGAAGATTTGAGGATAACCTTGAAATATGAACTTAAAACAAGCTATTAAAAAAGGAAATACAAATGTACTATTGTGAAGGTTTGGATTACGCAAGCCATGAGTGCTAGACACGAGGTTTCGGTTGATATACAGAGAACCACCATCCGGCACAACAAAAGATCAAGAAGTCCCAATGCGACCGACGACGATAATCCCGAATCCGTAAAGATTTGGGTTTTAAAAAGATTGCATGAGAACGGTTCAAGCAAAATACTGTTGGGAAACATGAATAGACAACCCCAGTCGCTATCAAACGATATGCAATTCATCGAATGAGATTTTTACGCTGAGGAATTGAATTGAACCGATTGACAACTCATATTGAAGTGGCAATCGAAGCAGATTTGTTTCAGGTCAGTGCTGTGCTACTGTGATTTGACTAGATAAGATAACCGTTTGTTTCGTTAATAAATGCTAATCTAGACTGTTTTATGTTTAACAAGTTCCCGGTGGTATAAGGGTTAATGTGCATACCTTCAATTAAGGTTCAAATGTGCACATTTGAACAACTTGTACAGTTCACTGAACCTAATCTTACTGTCTCCACCTGATGACACCAGACAGCCAGAAACCGGTGATGGTGTGTAAGTGCGGGGGATGTGAGCAACACAATACTTAGGTCATCCACAAGCGCCTTGAATGCTTGACCAAGAATCACTTTGTGATTCTGTGTTTGACCACCGTGGTTCGTTGTACGAACCCTATGTAACAGTGGCATTCAAGTACAACTTATCCACTGTTTCAAGGCTCATTGACCCTAATTTAACTGTCTCCACCTGATGACGACAAACAGCCAGAAACCGGTTGTGTTGTGTAAATGTGGGGGATGTGAGCAACACATTACTTTGGTCGGTTTCGTTCTTTTTCGTGTGCACAATAAATTTGCTTGACCCATTGGATTTCTCTTGTAATGTGGGATTCGAGGGTGAAGCCAATTGTGATTGGAATAGTTGACCTCAACGATGAATCGGAACACAAACATCAAGTGGCCTTGAAAGGCGTGGTTGACGTGGTTAATTTAGGATCACGTGTCCTGAAGGCTGTTCAGACAACGTAATGCGCGTTATAACGGGAAACGTGACATGGACCCACTGAATGGCTCTCAACCCTTACATTATAAAAAAATATTTTTGCAGAAAATATTAACAATCTGAATAACGTTGATATCGAAGTAAAAGTTTGTGGGACCAATTCCTGACAAGCTATGTTTGAAGTTCGCCGCTGACCTATATGTAACGTCAGAGAGTCAGGTTGTTCTCAAGGTGCAAAATGCACATACTTATTCACAATGCATATCGCTATATGACTTGCAACGAAATCTTACTGGAATATTGATCTCAGAAATCTAACTCATTTCAATGTTAGTCTGCAAACAGTTGCAAAGTTAGCCTAAAACGGTGTGCGGTTGTATTGAGTATCACAATTTGTTCATTGGAAAAGCGTGTGCTAAATATTCCGTTTTGTGAAGGTCAAAATCGGCTTTAGATTTTATTGAAGTGTTAACGCAGAGTTTCGTGACACGCTTAATTTACTAAGCTCGACTGGTTCGATGGAAAATATTCCACTTGATTTGTATATTTACCACTGACGTTATCAAATGTTTTCGCTACCAAGTATGGAGTTCTTGAGGTGAAAATATCCGATTATATGCACCTCCTCCCCGCTTTACTATCGAAAAACTGAAACTACGATGCAAAACCAACAAGTCTAAGAGTTGAAAAAGAATTGCAAGAAGATGTTTAGCGATAAAAACTGGTCGAATGGCCGAATAGCCGGAGAATATTATCGGCTGATGGGCGAATTGCTATTCGGCAATGTCTCTCAAACTGGCCAACCGTAACGAAGACTTGAATAGACCCGGTTTGAATAAGTTGGTTCGACACTGCAAATTGTTGTGGCAACAAGATGTGTGTTTCGATCTCTTACAAAGTGAAATGCTTTACAATAGCTGCAGCACGTTCACAATTCCAATATAGATCGACCGGCGTTTACCCCTTACACTAAAGCTATACTATTTTCAGATTTGATTGTGTGCAATAGTTTTTATTTTTGGCCTGCATTGGTAGTTGTCGACCATGAATGAACGTATCGTGTCCATGATGACGTCAGACGGAACAACGATTCACATGCATGTACAGTCCAATCAGTTGGTAACAGTCATGTTCCTAACTTTTGAAGCAATCTGCGCGATTGACCTTGAATTACAACGTTTTTACTGTGCTGGTGTCAATTTCGTTCAACAGGACCCGATCAGGCTGAACGATTAACAGTATTTCTTCAAAGAGATCGATCAAGTTGTAATTGTTTCAACGTTTGACGTTTAATCCGTAGATTATTAAGGTATTTTCAACAGACGCCTTTCCACTCACTTGCGGTAAATTTGTATGAATGCCTGTCAAAGATGTAACTTAAGCCTCGAATAAATAAGTATACTCTGGTTTTAGCTTTTGCCGCTATTCTTTCCGACCGCCTTTTCAACTTATTTTTCCTGATGTTCAAAGTTCTAGAGACCACGGAGACGGCGAAGTTTGTGCATCATCTGGAATCGCGAATTATGACAACATCAGCGCAGCATGTTTTCATGAAGCTCGTTCATGCTTGACAAACTTGCTGATGGTGCTAAACGGTTGGCCATAGGCGGCATCCACACTTGCTGTTTGGATATTTCAAAGGATTTGACCAAGCTGGCCAGTATCAACTGATGCAAAGTCTACAACATCATCAGCATAAAGCTCTCCATACTGCCTGAAAGCTACCTCTCTGAGCGAATAGATGTGGTATATTCACGAGTCATCGATTCCACTAGCGATGAACCACATAGTTTCTTGCTTTTCCTCACTTTAATCAACGACTTAGCATAAACGCTGTCACGCAAAATGGTTTTTTCAGTAGATGATATTAAGATTTGGATAGGGCTTGATGGTAATGTAGACTGTTCACATCTACGGCTCTAAAAGAATAGTCTACTACTCGATACAATATGCCATTGTGAGGAACAAAGTCGTCATTGATTTCGAGAAACTAACGTACAAGGAACAAATCCAACGTTTACGCAATTCAAAAAAGCATTCGAAGTGATGCTTTACTTAAATAAACATTATTTAGTACTCCGACTCACTCGTTAAAACATTTATTCAAATATTGGATTTACAACATACACGTTGCAACTCCACGACATTACAAACCCCTTATTCCGCATGGACTGGTAATTTTATACTTTACGTGTCTATCTTCTTTAAAATTCTTTTCGTGAAACCTTCGTGTTTAATCTCGGTGACATATTAACTCCATTATACGTGACATTACATGATTATGAATTATTTCTTTTTCACGTACAAATATTCTACATGTGTTTAGGCAAATGTCACGAAAACGGGTTTCTCGTACCGACTTTAACTAACAGTGGCATACAATTCTATCACTGTTGCATGTGGATCACGACCGTACTATTACTATCTGATGAGTAGAGACCACACGAAACAAATCGTGGTTTTTTGATGGAAATGCATGCAAATGAGCATAAAAGAATATATCCATTTCTAAGCAAGCTGTGCATGATGGATTATATGTTCAACGATGAGCTGGCATCAGTAAACATGTTCGCCATACCTTGATGTGACCAATGTTATTGAACATGGGATGCGCTGATTTGATTGAAATGTATTTCAGCTCATAGACTAAATGTTGAATATCCGTAAATCTATACAGCAAAATACAATGACGCACTCCAAGCTACTTTTACAACTCACAAAACCTCCTGAGCGATTGAATTGTACTCGTCAATTAATCGATTTGTCACAATCGTATATTCGCCTGAAAGCAAATCTTCACGAACAGCATCTGTTGATCAAGAATGACAAAATTGTCAGTTGATTTTGAATTCAGTTTCGAGCGAAATAACGAATGAAATTTTATAAACAATGGTATCATTGTGGATGTGATGCTGCACATCGTATTAGAAACGTGTGGTTGAGAATTATTTCAAGTTGTTACGTGAATAGTTTATGTAGCTGGCTGATAAAACTCTGATACATCAGCTCAGAAAGGAGGTGCTATTAAATTATCCGAAATTTTTTTCTTCATAAAACCGTCATATTTCCCTTAGTGAGAACAAAGTGAACACTAAATGGGATAAGGTTCTTAATTCGGATGCTATAATTAACTTAATATTTTTCGTTTCCCGGTAATTGAAATTATCAAGCCACTTCTTGAAACATAACTGAACATTTCGTTCATGTGTGTGTGCAGAGGAAACAATTCACAAAACAATTCTATATAAGGTGTCCCAAATAGACATGGAAATACATTTACTCAACCATATCCATTAGTTTTGTTTCGTACAGCTGGGGTCGATAGAAGCATATTCAATTACAATCTAACGACATTTATAAAATATGAGACATATAACATATATTACAGATTAAACATCTACTAGTCGCACCTTGTGTATATTTTAAGCGTGAATAATCCCAGACCAATTATTTTATTACTTACTTTGTGATATCCAGAAAACAGGAACTTCTTTTTTCAAATCTGCAGCCCAAGCAAGCTTCTTGAACTCTTCTACAATCGTGTTAAAAATTCACTGAGATTTTACCTAAAAAAATTCGAAAGTTCAAAATTATCATCTTACAACAAATTACCGTTAAACCAGGTGCGTTCTCTGAACGGATCCCTCATTCGAAGTAGCGTTTCCTGTCGTTTTAAGGAGCAGAATTCAAATAATTGAATGACGTTTCGGAGAATTAGTCGATAAACTACATTGCAAAAGTTAGATAGTGAAGCTTCTCTCTAATCAATTTTAACGGCAGATAGTTAATTAAAAATCAACCGAAATAAATATCGATTGAAATCAATATAAATAATCTTTTCACTCATCATCAGTACTTCACCAGATAAAAGGACAGGTATTCATTTAACTTAAAGCTCATAACTACTCATTCTGTCTCCGTTTACTTTCGTTACCACTCTGCTTAAACAGCAAGAATACGAACAAATACATTGATATCCAACGCCACTGAGACTATTTTCTATGCTAAACGATGTGTCTTCAAACCAATGCGCACTCACGCTCACATAATGACATTAGATACACCATATTCTCATTGAAACAACCGTTAATTCTTCTTTTCGGTGCACGTCTGTTTCTTATGGAACTCATTACCGTCAGATGTTGTACCATCAGCTAGAGAATTGATTTTCAGAAACAAGCTGCATATATTTATGTACACTAATTCCATCCCACACCGCGGTAATATAATTTTAATAATGCGACTTAGCACGGTATTTATCTAACAATCTTTTTTATCATACTGAAACAATAGATGACAATTTTATCTACAAAATCTGTCAATCTTCTCAATGCCTCAATTTTTATATTGCTGTCCATTAAACGAGTATCCAATGTGGTTGTACAGCTATATGCTTTTAATATCATACATGTTTGAATCTTGCATCTCCAATAAACTGCTTAAACGCCCAAATGAAGGAAAACCTGAAACTTGTTTCACAATGCTGAAAGAATTTCGAATCGTTACATTTTCACGAATTCCATGGTTAGAGATAACCATTCGTAATTAATAAGCATCATGTTGTTTGTGGTTTTCAAAAATAGTCGTTTATACTGCTAATCTTTTATCAAATTAACACTTGAGTGTATTTTTAGTATGCGCAACACAACACACTCTCGTGGGGGGTATGTGAGATGGAAATGCATGCATGTTCATGGGTATGGGTTTTACCCATATTAAATATGTATGGGCACATATGATTGAACAGGTTAGTAGTGCCAACCTTATACAACAGTGGTACACAAGCGCTACTTGTTTACCATTCTTCCACTGTTTCAAGCGCATGCGGATACTGATCTTACTGTCCCTACCTGATGAGTGCAAACAGCACGAAACCAATCGTGGGGTGCGTGTGATGGGAATGCATGCAAATGAGCATTTTCGAACACACATTCCCTTTTGAAAGTATGTTGTAAGTTTACTCCTGCAACAAACTTAGTTCGTTGTGGGTGTCCAATCGTAGCTAATTGTGCTTCAAAATTGAATGAATTCTAACAAATTTGACAATAATTCTTTGTTAATTGAAGCAACTTTATTCTGTGTTGGACTCATTTAGACATAGGAAATGGATTGTGATTGTGACCAGAGAGATAATAGAGAGAAAATAATTCCCGAAGTGTTAATGAATATTAGCTAATTTTCATCTTGTTATACTCAAATTGATTTGGCATGAGCCTCCGTGTTTTGCATCGAATTTTCACGTTTTTTAACTGAAATAAACTGAAAACGAACCCATGTGATAAACCATTTATCGAGTTATTTGTGTGATTCACCTCTACCATTTCGTCACTCAAACGTCTAGACTTCTCTCGGAGTGAAATTTTATTATCTTTCGCCGGTCACCAAACACTCACTCAGAGTCAAAATTTTCCATCAAATGTTCGCAAACTTTTTTCAACTTAATAAGCATAAAATTAGGCATAGCTTTACATTCAGTGTTTACGATAAGACCACGATTTTTACGGGAAATTTCCAGTCAAATTGATAAAAAAGTACATCTTTGTAACTCGAACGAATACTTCTGACTCTGTTAAACCAGCTGTCTCGAGAGATAGAAGCAATAATTAAATGGAGATTTTAACTAGTAATTTTTAATAGTTAAAAAAACAGATCTCTGTGTATGAAACTGGAATATTGCAAGAGATTCGATGATAAGAAATGCAAAAATTTTGACTTCACTTTATACTTTTTAGTTAAATCTAGATATTTAACAATTTTGAACTCAGTGGAACCAACTTTTGTTAATACTAATAGTACGAACGCTATAATTATCTATTTCCGAACATGTTTTCCACAATCTGCCAATCTATCGTGATGTGAATTACGAGATCATTGAATTTTGATTTAACATTACAGAGTCTCTTTTACATAAACATCAGCATTCGAGTAATTTTCTTTTTCAAAAAGAGTTCTGCGTAATAAGAAACATCGAATATTGTGTGATTTGCGAGCACTTTGTGTTCTCAAACCTACCGTTCCCAAACCAATTATAATGTGTGTCGGAATGAGATTCATACAGTCCAGTTCAATATTGTCATATTGTCGAAATTTGTCTCGCCAGGACACCATGGCCAACTTCCAAGCTTGCACCAACGAGGCCGCTTCGTTTAAATCTTTCGATCTGAAGAAACACTAAAAAGCGAGGTCGAATATTAATGAAAACGTATTGACAGAGTCCTTAGTGTCCGCGTTTATCGGAATGTGTCATTTTAAACAAATGAGTATATTCACTCGAGGTTAAAATACACCAAACCTACAAGAACCGGTGAAGTCGTGTAACGATTATTTCTAACAATTTGTATAATACTACATAATACACGTCGAAAAATTGGAATCAATCGATGATAATCTAGACTGTTTGTGTTTAACAAGTTCCCGGTGGTATGGTGGTTAATGTGCATGCCTTCAATTAAGGTTCAAATGTGCACATTTGAAGCACTTGTACACTCTGATTAATTAAATATATCCAGCATATCAATATAGCCATCCAGTTCGAAGTGTAAGGTTATAAAATTATTTTGAAGTCAAAACTCAAACATTTTTATGATGGAGAAAGCATCGATTTACGTTGAGGAAATCAGAGGTAAATCGTGGCTCCATTCACCGCATCTGACAAATAAGGAAATCTAAGTAGTCGACAATAAATTTTCTTTGAATCGGCTAAATCTGTGTTTTGTGACGTATGTCAGAACAGTATTCTATTGTAAATCGAATTTACCCTGACCGGATCATACTTGCTGATAATAGGCAAGCATGAACAAGATCTATTAATGTACTCCCTTTATGCTGTGTCATCCGTTAATTAATGTGTGTGCGCATTTTCGCTGACCGCTTAGAATGCTTGTTTAATCTGTGTGGACACTAACTATCATGCAACACCGAGAACCAGATTGTTAACTGCGTTACTACCTTTGGACTTTTTGATATTTTAACCCATTTAACAACAAATAGTAATCACTGACTCTTTTACCAAGGCAAACAAGAACTTGTTGAAAGAGATACTGCATTTTTATGTTTTAAATTTTGCCATTATTAAACAAGATTTCCGGTCACTTAATCTCCAGACACTTAATCCCCAGGGAAGGTATTTAAGACATGGTTTAAGATAATAAGATATTTAAATCTGTGAAATGACTCTTGAATATGGTACAAGTAGCAAAGGTCAAAGGACATTAATTTAAATGGGAAACGAGTTTTGGTTCGAGAAACAATCAAATAATGGCAATATTAATCGGAGATGCAGTAAGTTTGTCACACACAAGCGTAGAGCGAGATTAGTTACATTTAACGATGATATCGTACGTAATTTCGCTCTTCACTATTACGAGTGCAACAAATAAAATTTTTTTATCATGAATGCTGTGGCTAAGATGAAGGGAAAATGTTAGAAATTAATGCAACCCCCTCTGTCCCGGCAATTTTGGTCACATTCAGTCTGTCATTAGGCACTCTAACGGCATTACCTCAAAAACGTTCTATCTCGCGGACACTCAACAGGCATCAAAACAGTATAAGAAGGAAAGACCCAACATGCACTCTCCCCCCTAAGTGACGCCATGTTTGATAAATAAATATTAAATAAATTCATTTGAACTTATTCTGCATTCTTCAGAAGTTATCAAACCGGGGATTAAGTGTCTTAGGATTAAATGTCAGTAAACCATAAACACATCTTCACAGCAGGTGCACTGAAACGTATAATTCGGTAAACCAAAGTTTCCTCTCACATCAATGTTTCTTTGTTTTCAGTTGTTTAAACCGAATGTACGCGACAATTTGACACAATTTAACGTACATTAACATACAAGAAGTGTAAATTTTTCAATTCAACAGAAAAATAGCTTAGAGATTTATTCCATTTACGATTCTATTTTGTCAAAATTAATATTTTATTCTTTGTATCCATCGAGAAATGCCGAAAAATGCGTCAATTCTTGCAAACACTTTTATCTGACCCATTTTTACTTTTCCAATGTTTGACACGAATTTTGAATATCAAATACGCGGGTTCGGCAGTAGTGCTCCAAATACAACGTTTTCATGATTGGATGTAGCCACAACGCAGAGGAGGTTTAGGACTACCATTGTTAGGTGACGTAATTCTAACTATTAAACGAGCCAAATTGTTATACAAAGGAATTCAGCAAGCAAACTACCGTGTTCGCATGCATGCGTAGTTTTTTAAGTTCTAAAAATTATTTGAATACAACCGGTAGTCGGATTGGTTCAACTGACATTTGCACATACAAGGGTTGCGAGCACTCATAAACTGGTAAATTTCACGTTCACATTTTAACAAACGCTATTGAAGTGGATGAACTAAAAAAATCACGGCAACCAATGCGGCCTTGGAAGTAATAATGCTTCATACAGCGATCCACATTTTATTCATGAATGCTAACCTGGAAATATATCAAAATACATGAAAATGCTTTCCCTAAAAAACCCTATTACTATCATTACTTCGCCTAGGGTATTTATGGTGGAAATTAAAATGATAAGGACATTTGTATATGATGATAAACAATATCACAACTTTTAGACAATTGTATCGCATTCCCTGTAATCTACCAAAAACATTGGCTTATTCAATGTCAATTGGTTTCTAATGTCAGCGAAGTAGCATCCGTTGGAAAGAAACTGGAATGTCTAATCCGTAGTTCTACTTATAGGTTGTGACAGCTTTACATTCAATAAGTCCCAACAGCATGAGGCATGCAGTGATAGAAAATACACAAGCAACGAGTAGGTAGTAAAAGCCTATTCGCAATCCAGGAATTCATGGAATGAATTTGACCTCAAGTTGACCGACTCATGCACCCTAGGATAAACCACCGATACGAGGTTAATCGTTTTCAAGTGCGAAAAAATTTATTTTGAATTATGTGACCTTGAAACGTCCTAACCATTACTGTAAAAGTAAATTGAAACGAGAACAAAAAGTGTGAATGAAAATATAACATTCCGAATCATGTTACATTTTAAACCGTGATTTTGATTTTTGATTTTCGGCCTCTTTGAGCTTTCGTTCTTGACGATAGATTCCGAATGAAGCAATCTAGCGTCCGCCGTGTGATAATTAATATTCATCTAACTAGCGTAACATGTAACTTTTCTTTATTTATTCACTTCGTATGCACAAGGGATCTTTGTCAGCATGAAGATTGAGGATAAATCTTCGCTACGTTCGAAAATGGCGACAGAAAATCAACGCAGAGATAATGCTCTTTGTTGTCGAATACATCTTGAGCGAACTTTGATTTGTTATACTTTGAAATTTAGTGCACATCGCTTGACAGGAATTTTTCTATATAAACTCAGAAAATGGAACAATAAAATGAGCTTTGGTTAACCGTAAATTAGTGAAGAAACTGCTCAGTTCATCATCGAGTCTGAACTTATTGAACTTTAACAAAAAGACGTTCGGATTTTAAATCTTCTGAAGTACTGAACTGACCCCACTCTAAAAATTTCTTCCTTCCAACTTGCATTATTTTCTAGCAACTTGCTAGCATTTTAATAAGGTAACCGATCACTGCTCAGTATGTAACTCAATGGCTGAAACATACGAAATATGCATGCTTGGTTTTCCGGTTATAAGACATATAGGCTGAATAATAACAACGAGACATTATTTCTATCGCTTTTCATCACAACAGGTAGCTGGTCAACAAACAGAATATTCTACTCAAGGATGTCTGGTTCCGAAAATAATTAACGCGGTTAAACGTGATGTAATAATTACACAGTAATAATCATCAGCACGTAGTCCAACCAAAACTCACAAGTGTGTTTCTTCCCAAAGTCACACTGAATGGTCCGTCTGGCGTAGTGGTCAAGTCGACCGCTCGAACATCGTAGGAGAACAACGCGAATTCGTGGAACAACGGCAACAGTCGAGCATCCCCGATAAAGAAAATGTTTGCGGGCAAATCATAGGTGCACTGCCGAACGGTGCTGGTACAAAATATATCAAAATCCGTTGACTCACTCAGCAAAATATGTGTAGGTCATACACACGTCTGGGTGCCATTTGCCATCAGAAAGTGCATGTCCGTTTTGAAACATTTGAACACATTTATTTTGTGCTGTCGATGAAGTTTAGGATATTTATCATACTTACGAGAACGATAATAATGGACTGTTCGATAAATAACGAAACAACTGATCAATAGAATAACAAGATGCTTTAGAGAATGTTCCATTTTGTTCAAGCATCTCCGGACCCGATCCATGAGGCTAAAAAATAGATAAATGAATCAATTTTAGCATATCCATTTATACCGATATTTCAACTCGTCGAGATTATGGCGAAACCTATCCTTCGGAAATTAAAATCGATCATAATTGGTTATCAATAAGTTTAGTTTTAATATTCAGGGTTAATTGATCAAATCATTACCTGAAGTAAATTGTGTGATATATTTTGTGAAAACAATGTTTGATTCATTAGGATGATTCATTCAACTCGCTCCAAGATATAACCCTCCAGGTGGCCAAAAACTGTTGGTCCGTAAAACGATAATGAAAGGCACGTTGGTGAAGAGAGCACAATCGAAATAAGATATGCTACAAGATATATTGAACAACGTGGTGCATGTTATCCGCGATTGCATGCATTTACATCAGACACATTCATCTTAAAATAAATTTAGCTTATTCGTTACAAATCGCGTGTTTACTAAGTAGTTTTGTGTGTTGTGTGTTAGCATCATTCGGTCGATGTCGACTATGGATGTACATCACAATCACATGATTTTCAATACCACACAGCTGCGAGAATCACTAAACAGTCCGATTCGGGAGGGAAAAACTCTCCCGATTGGAGTCAGTTGCACACAGGCGGCGCGATTTGCGTTCAGCAGCCAAGAGCTGTATCTGCTTCTCCTCAGCTCGCAGACAAAGCTTTCCACAATGCTTCTAATGTGAGCAGTCAAGAGCAATTTCTCCCCAAACTCCAATGCCAACAGCATTCATATCTCTTTCTACACACTTCTTAGTACCGCAAGTGCGGTCTGCCTAATGGTCGACTTCCTGATTTTAACTCACCATAGAGTAGATCTCTCGGAATTCGATCATTTTCTATTCTGTAGACGTGGTCGAGTCACCGCAAGCGGCGCTGTCTTAGTAAGGTGAACATGCTCTGTAGACCAGCTTTTGAAAGCACATAAGCATTTATCACTTTGTCCATCCACGATATGTTCCAGATACGACGGATGCTTCGTAGATGTATACCATCGCTTTTGTCTTTACAGTCAACTTGAGGTTATCCCAAACACGAGAGTATAATCAGAACAAAATGACAGATGTTCTGCTGATTCTATTATTAATCTTCGTGACGAGTGAGAGATTATTCGCAATGGTTGAATCCAAATATGTGAAATGATGTTCTTGTTCAAAATAACAGTTTTGAACAGTCGTGCTTGAAGGCGATACAATCCCTCAACCAAGAAATTAGGTCTAGCTCATGCTGATTAATAGGCCAAATTATTTACATGCAGTCCATTAGCGACTGGAGGTGTTCTACGAAGAGAGCAATAATGGCATCATTATCGTTAAACCGCAAGTCACGAATAAGCACACACTGTGCCTTGATTTGTGCACTCCATCGGTTTAGGTTTAATAGATTGCTATCACTTCGCAAGCGTAAGTAAATGCTTTTTGTTCTTATCATAAGAGCGCGCTTTAGAAAAACGAAGCAACGAAATTACCAAAAATGCGTGAGAGCAAGAACATACACTTGTTTGACGCCTTGGCGAATTTCAGTCTTCCGAACTGAAACCGTTTAAATAGACTGAGCACTTCATGCCTGATTGGAACAAAATAACGAGTTTGGGTGGTAAATGGAGCAGCTTATAAGATCATATATTTTGAAAAGACCCTCCCTGCTGATGCCAGCTGTATAGTCCAAGAAAACTGATCTGTCCGCGCATAGAAATTCTTTTAACGTTAATTAGCGATCAATGTTTCCGATTGTAATGAAACACTTCATGTTGATCAATTAGAAGCAACTTCGATTGCAAGTGATCAATCCATAATTGACTGTGAAATCATTTTCGGTATGTGAGAGTATGAAATAACATGCGATGAGTTTCAAAGAAATAACTATCCGCACAATAAAAACCGCTGCAATGAGGCATATCTCTTAATTGAAGTTATCTTTGAATTGGACTACACGGTAATCATCGAAAACAGTAGAAAGATTTATTAATCGCAACTTTAGTTATAAACAAATACAACCTTTTGAGTCACTTTGGAATATTAACACAAATTGAATGACGTCAAATAAAATTCGTAGGTTTTAAAATATAGTATTTTGAATGCACTGTTCAAGTACTATGGAAAACTTTCGTTTATCAACATCACTGACAGAAATAACTGCATATGTGTTGGCGTTTAAACGCAAGTGCACACGATGTTTGATGGTTGCAAACTTGTCGATCGTTGTCTTGCAATTTTGTATCTTTTTATCATCCCTCCACTGTTTTATAGCATGTAGATCGTCCTACTATGGTCCTTCCTGAAGAGAGAAAACAGCAGGAATCCAGATGTGTGATTTGTGTAATGGAGATTGCAAATGAGTATCTTCGTTAAATACCATGAATTTAACTCCATCCTAGTGTGTTTATGCACATGTTATTGAGCAGTTTAGCCGTGTTAATCTTATTTAACAGCGTTTTAAAAATTTATCTAATTTCTTGAAGAACAATAACCGACTTTAACTGCGGTTTAAGACTATGCAATAAAAGGGTACTAGTTATTGATGATGAATTGTATTTGTGTGAACTAGGTCTACTGTTGAACTCAGTCAGACTTCTGCAATCTCTTAGATAAATCATATTTGTATATTGCAAGGTTCTGCAGAAAACAAAAAATAACTACTTGATTATTAAGCCCAAACATCTTGTGTGATGATGTAATTGTTTGCTGAAACTGTGAAATGACCAGCTTTATAAACAAGATTCTCATTAATTCATATTCAGATCTTGTAATCACGTAAAATTATTGATATATATTTTTATTAATAGAAGTAATCACATTAATCTAGATCTGATAATTGCTGATGAAATTTATCCGAGGCCAAAATGTGTTATGAAACATATACTTCACATAAAATGCGAAAAAGTGTGAGAATAAGTTCAGAAGAAGAGCTCGACTTTTAATGTGGTAGTAACCATGATAGCCTGCCTGATTATAGTAGTCTGTGGATTCCTATCCGTCATTTGTATCAGAATAGATCAATAATGGAAAATATTTCTATATTGTGGTGCTTAATTCTCCATCACTTACACCCCATTACTTGGTTCTGAGTGTTTGCATCAAATTTGATTAGCGATCACATGTATTTTAATTTATTCAGACAGATTGTGTTTATATATCTTTCTTCCGATTTTAGCAGCGGTAGATTGGAATGAATAAAAGTAAATGAATTCCATTTAGGAATTAGGTTAGCCACATCTGGTTCTTCACAACATCGGGCTCCTATCTATTCACTAAATTTAATTGCCGCTGATATATTCATGAGCATTTTTGATCTATACATCAGACTTCTTTTTGAATATGAACTACTGGGCTGCTAACTATTGTTGAAAGAAGCGCAGGTTATCCCGGAAAAAATCCACATGGAGCAGCTAATACAGTGAAATGGCATTTAATTGTTCATATATGAGGTTCGACTTAAAAAGTTAAAACAATGCCCAATAAACGTAGACTGTTGAACATTTATGTTAACGGCTAAAATCTATTGGCGACTTAGTTGTCATGTTAATTGGTATTTTTTATTTTTTAAAATATAACACAAAAATAGTAGTTTTACCCTTGATTAAAACACGCTGAGAACGATTCAGCTTCTCAATTAATTCAATTCCTTTACTCGGTGGAAACGAGTTGAATACACGGTCTTACTTGGTAAGACCAGGTCTAAATTTACGTTCATATTGAGATACTGTTCGCTCGTTTGAAAATGAAAAGTTTATCTGCTCGTCTCACCCGGAGCACCTTTATGCGTTATTCTTATTTGTTCTACGTATATCAGTGATAGAGATGACGTAAAAATATCCTGATTGTTTTCGTCACAGTATCTCCCTTGTTTTTCATAATATTTTTCGAAATTATTGGAACAATGTCTTATGTACTTACTCATTATATTGTATGTAATTGATTGCATTTCTCTGTGAATTCCATATAATACTGATTATAAATTAAGATTACACTCGACTATACTTTAGATATTTTGAATCATAAATAGTTTACCGTTTATTCAACAATGGATAAAATGTAAAATGAGATATCTAAGCAGTTTTATTTCGGAAAACACTCTCGAACAGAAGATTCGCAATGTTAAATGTTTCGTTTCTGGTGAAGATGAAACTATTCTTGTTATTTGATCATCGAATACAAGAGCTTCGGTACCTTTGACCAATGACTATTGAATATTGAATATTGACTTTAATGCCAGATAAAACTGCGTCATGAATTGCAAAGATATAGTACTGATAAAAACTAAAAATATTCATCAGCGGTTGGTGTATTCTGAAAACATATAACGGAAAACAATAAGGGAAATGATTGGATTGTTAGCCACTTGCAGATATTTCCTAACTTAATGTTTGTCAAACTGAATATATAGATTGATAAAATATATTACGCAACAAATCCAAAAATGAGGAAAAAACTTTCGGTTAAAATTTTTTCATGCAACAATTGTAGTAATCGCAATATTATTTGGCTATATACACGAAGGAATGATTCGGTTAATAATATTTATCAACGATAAAAATATCGCGATTTAAAAATGTGGCAAGGACATTGAGTTCAGTTGAAGGAAATTAATGCACATAAATGTCATTAGATGATGTGCCAATCGATTTTTGTAAATTATAATGAGAATGCTTCTTAGGAGTGCAAAACACCGCTACAAGTGTTTTTTCACTGCTGTCTTAATCGCATGCGTCAAGATGTTAGACAACAAATGTTTTACATTCCGTGCTTCGAGTCCGCACGAATATATATCTCAGACTGGAAAAATTGACTGCTCGCTGAGCCGAAAGAAGCTCATGTATGAAGTTATCTTTGATTAGTCGAAATGTGAAATTATGTAATATATTCATTCAAACTTGCTATGGAGCGATGTAGGCTAGACTCCCAGAGAAACTTTTTATCTTCAGGGTGGTAAATTTCTGGAAGCGGCTTCCAGAATAACTTATATCCTGAATTTCTGTCGCGAGTTTTAAGAATGGTTTGGACCACACCTTGGGTAAACCATTTTATGAATACTCCGCCTAATTGTTATGCAAGTTTAGGAAGTTCACCATTTTCAGCGTTATCTGGTAAATAATGTAAATACTAGAGTTATGGTTTTTAAACATAAATATTCTCTAAATGACCTCTCACATTACCCATGAAGAGAAACTGCGTTTATTATTTTTCCTGCGTCATTCGTAACGAGGTATTTCCTAAATACAACCGCATAATCTCGTCGAGGTTATCCAAAACACAATGAGAATAAACATTTCTGCAGTAGTGGTTTCCTCTCTGCAGCTTTACACCGAAATAAATTCTGGACGCTTGATTGTCTTGTATCACATCAAATGAAGTGAGAAAATAAAGTCCGAGCGTCAGCAAATTTGTATTCACAAAAACCGCGTAAAAAGCAAAAATGTCCACAGTGATCTGAACAAAAATGTACGGAAAACACCATAAAGTTTGCCACGAAGATGATGAATTTTCGCCAGCTTCGTTCAATGCCCTCTAATTAAAATGTTATCCACTTACAATATATTTTATGATGCCCAAACGTTTACGGATAATGATGGTTTTATTCAGCTCGACCCTTGCACACCCATGTCGGTAATTCAATTGAATTGAAATGATGCAGAACACTTAGTAAACTCAGATTATTTCAATCAGATTTAATCCAACTCTCAACAATTTTGGCAATTATTTCTAAGAGAAATGATGTATATTCTTCGGTTAAAGTGAAATTATATATCTGTGAAGTAAATGATGTTCAAAAAGCAGGACGGAGGAAAAGGATCGGTTTCTTCCTGCTCTCCGCCCATCAGTTATTTTAAAAAGGGGCGTGACATTCGAAAATCATTTTGAACTTTTGTTGGACCAAATTTGTTAACGAATTTGCACATACAGTTTTATTTGCAGCTTTAAATTCAGCTTTATCTGTGGACAGATCTAAGAACGACATTAGTAACAATGCATCTACAGTGATTGCCTTAAATAATATTGGTAATGCAAAAATAGGAGTGCGGTGGTTGATTTTTGAGTGAATCCAGAATCTGTAGGTACATGAACTAAAAAATATAGGTAAAAACTTAGCTTAGTAAACAACTGAAACTAAATTTCGATTCTAAAATGAAAAGTTTGCAAAAAGAGGTTTACCACACCAAAATTATAACGACGTTGGAACGTCAGGTCACAGGTATGCATACCAAATGAATGACAACAATAACGAAACCATCCATGAGATTCCGTTTTGCTTTTTGGAAATCATAAATTACTAACTAGTAGATTCTGACTTCAATCAAAATTTAACCCTCAAGCTGTCATTTAAGTAATGGTAATAGTATTCTTGGCCATCACTGGTACTGCATTTCACCGATGGTCGAACTCAGCTACATCCACACACGCAACTCATTCAATTGATATGTTTTATTTTAGGACAAAGCTTCGGGTTCGCACACAGAATTCAAGATACGGGCCGACATACGCCTTGTAGAATGGAATACATTCTATGAATTTCTAGAATTCAGAAGATATTGATGTCCTGAATTCTCAAGAGCAAGTTTAATTCCAGCTGAAGCGCACTCTGCCACCTAAATCTTTAACCCTCCGTATGGAGTTAAGTTCTAGCAGCCCTTCCATAACAGCATCTTTATTTTTTTAAACGCTACAGATGAAATTTACATAGTTCAGTAGAAGATATAACACCTTACTAACACATAACGACCTTCTCGATATCACTCAAATGATCTCCGTAATAATTAGATCATGAAAATTTGACGATAACTGCAATCGTTTAAAAAGGAGTGACAACTGAGATAGCAATCGTTTGATGAAGATTGTGGTGGTTCAGGCTACGTGAAATTACAATATATGTGTAAAAAGTAAGAAAGGTAACCACTTACAATAACTCTTCGATTGAACTGAAAGCGATTCTCCCCAGCTTGGCAATTGACTATTCCGGTCTAAACGTCAAAGTATTATCACCGCGGTAAATCCAAGAATTAGGTGCGGCTGAAATATGGAGCGGTCCTTTTATAGCAGGCAAGCAATCTTTCCACAATCCGCAGTCAGAACTCCAAGCACGCAGTACGGGTATCAAAGGAAATGAGAAGAGCAACTCCTAGCAAACGAAAATTTCTATTCGTAAAATCCGGGTACAATTCAAAAAGTGTACATTGATTGATACAAACAAAAATGTTTGCAGAAAAATGCCGTAGTACTCCCCCTAGAGCGTCGGGCCTATAGAAGACGCTCGAAGAAATCGTTAAGCTGTGAAGTCATCAAACTTTTATGGAAAATGGACTCTACGACCAGTTCGGGTTTGCCTGTTAGGGTCAGTTTGTTTGATACACGGGTGTAAAGGGGGTTTCCTTGAGTGATCAGGAGTACCGGTGAGCTTCGGTTTGGGGGATGGAGTGACAAAATCTTGAGGAGCAACGTTCGGGGTATTTTATTTCGCCTCTGGTGCCGGTTCGACGTAGGCTACTTTCAAACGATCGATACTGGCAGTTTCTCTTGATCCATTCCGGTCAATTACGAAATACTTGGGATGCCTGCTAAGCACCTTGTACGGGCCAGTATACGGTGGTTGAATTGGTCGGCGTACATGATCGGCGCGCACAAACACAAAGTCGCAGGTAGACAAGTCTGCCGGGATATAGAACGCTTGAGCTTGTTGGCGAGTTGGGATGGCTCGTAATGGTTTCATGAAGTTGCGAAGGCGACTGACATATTGTGGAGCTGTGAGATCATTTGGTGAATCGGAAGATGTCAGAAATTCGCCAGGTAGGTTAAGTGTACTCCCGTACACCATCTCAGCAGCTGAGCAACCCAGGTCTTCTTTCACGGTTGTACGGATACCAAGAAGCACCAAAGGCAATGACTCGGACCAACGTTCTGAATTCTCGTGCCGGTGAAATCTTTCGACTAAGCGATTTGAAGAAGGATGATAGGCTGTAGTCTGTATGTGCTTTGTACCGAGTGTTCTATTCAATTCCCGAAAAAGCGTTGACTGGAATTAAGAACCTCTGTCAGTGGTAATAGTGTTCGGTACACCAAAGTTGCTGATCCAATGTTGAACGAAAGCTTTCGCAACCGTTTCTGCACTGATATCCTGTATGGCTACAGCCAATGGCCAACGGGTAAAACGGTCGACGCAGGTCAATATATAGGTGCAACCGTTAGAGACCGCTAATGGACCAACGAGATCCAAGTGAACGTGCTGGAAGCGCTCCGTAACAGGTGGAAATACACCAGGGGAACTGATGGTGTGACGTTGGACTTTGCTTTGTTGACATCGGAGGCAACTCTTGGTCCAAAGTTGAATGTCTTTATGCATGTCGGACCAAAGATAACGAGAGCTAATCGGCTTTCGAGTAGCTTTTATTCCGGGATGTGATAAACCATGCAAATGCTCGAATACGGTACGTCTCAAACCTGAAGGGACAATCGGACGGGCTTTATCGGTAGACATGTCACAAACCAGATAAAAATTGGAATTAGGAATCGGAATACAGCGGATTTTACCTGATTGGGAAGTAATGTACCGGTTTATTACTTGGTCATTTTGCTGCGATCGTGCCAATTGCTCAAAGTCGATTCCAGGCAGATCGATAGCACTTAACTGAATCCGAGAGAATGTATCTGCAACCGTGTTTGACGGGCCGGAAAGATATCGAATGTCGCTCGTGAATTGCGAGATATAATCCAAGTGACGTATTTCTCGAGGCGAATATCGATCCGATGGTGCAGAAAGAGCAAACGTTAACGGTTTGTGGTCGGTGTAAACCGTGAAACTGCGACCTTCGAGTAAATACCGGAAATGGCGAATGGAATAATACACAGCGAGGAGCTCGCGACCAAAGGTACTATATCGTGTCTGCGCTGGCTGCAGTCGGCGTGAGAAGAAGGATAGGGGTCTAATTGTGTTATCGACCTCTTGTTGGAGTACTGCGCCTACCGCTTCGTTTGATGCATCGGTAACAAGCGATAAGCGAGCATCTGTCTCAGCTGATATATAAGTCAGAGTTGTCGCCTGCTCAAAGGCGGATTTAAGCGCGTCAAAAGCTTCAATCGCTTGTGGATTCATTGAAAAATTTCTTTATTTGCAGCGATGTAAATCTGTAAGCGGTTGAGCTAACTTCGCGCAATGGGGAATGAATCGTCTGTAGTAGTTGACTAGGCCCAGAAATCGAAGCAGCTGGCGGATTGAACTCGGGCATGAATAATCACGGATGGCAGAGACTTTCTGTTCAACGGGTTTAATTCCGGTGGAATCGATGCGGTGACCGAGAAAGTCTAGTGTTTCCACATGAAAGATGCATTTATCTGGATTCACGACAATACCATACTGAGATAGGCGCTGAAAAACCTCTCGAAGTTGCTCAACATGTTCTGTCGATGTGTTGCTAGCAATTAGCACGTCATCAATATAAACGTATACGAAGGGCAATCCCTTAAATACTTGATCAATAAAACGCTGGAAAGTTTGTGCGGCATTTCGGAGGCCAAATGGCATTCGTACGAATTCATATAAGCCAAATGGTGTCGTGACAGCCGTTTTAGGGATATCTTCCTTCGCAACGGGTATTTGGTGATAGGCGCGTACTAGGTCAAGCTTCGAGAACACGGTTTTTCCGTTTAGGACGCCGTAAAATCGTGGATGTGTGTAATGGGGTAACGGTCTGGTACCGTAATGCGATTAAGTGCCCTATAATCTCCGCATGGGCGCCACGTATCTGCGGTACTTTTTTCAACCATATGTAGTGGAGAAGCCCATGATGAGGTCGACGGGCGGATGATTCCTAGCTCCAACATATGTTCAAACTCTTGTTTGGCGATCGCTAGTTTGTTTGGAGCTAGTCTACGTGGTTTGGCAAAAACTGGAGGGCCACGTGTGACAATGTGGTGTTCGACCTGGTGTTTGACCACATTTGTGAATTACTGTGGTTTGAAGATCTCCGGAAACTGGACTATGAGTTCCTTACAAGGCTGGGTGACGACTGGAGTCAAAACTCGAATAGACTGTATGGATGTGTAATGGTATTTGCCTATTGAATTTAACTTCGTGGTGTTATCAATAAGCCTTCGTCGGCCTATGTCCACCGCGAGGTTGAAATTAGACAAAAAATCTGCACCTAAAATCGGAGTTTTCACGTCTGCAATGGTGAACACACAGTGGAACGATCTTCGCAAGCCCAGGTCTACCGCGAGGGACCGTTGACCATAAGTGGCTATCCGAGTACCGTTGGCCGCCCGAAGGGTCAATCCCGACGGACACTTGCGTTCGGTTTCGTTAGGTGGGATGACGCTGAGTTCCGCACCGGTGTCTATCAGAAAACGCAATTTCAGAGATTTAGAAGAGACGGATAACCTTGTTGCCAGGCAGTGCAGCCGTTCCTACTGCCTGGCATAATCGTTTTCCCTGCTCGTTAGATTTGGAAACAAAACTGCAGGGTCTGGTGCATTTGTAGGCGCGTTCACCGAATCTGCGGTGGTAATAGCAAAGACCTGGCCCTTTACTCCGACTTCGTGAATATCGTCCATTCGGACTGTCTCTGTGATGAACGAGATCGATCATTTCGTGAAGTATGTATGTGCATGCAAATTTCGTCGAGTCGCGAGTTTAACTCGGAGATCTCTGATTCTAAAGTTGAAGAAGTCTATTTATCTGGCGGTTGTACTACTGCAATGATTGGCTTATGATTTTCATACACTCGATCGGCGATGGCAGCAAGCTTATCTAACTTGTAATCTTCTTCCACCGAAAGTGCTTTTCTAACATCGCTGGGTAGTCATTGCAGCCACAATTCTTTTAAAATCGGTTTGTCAACTGGTGTTGTACCCTGTAACTCGATCATTAGGCGAAGAAGTTGCGACGGTGTATTGTATCCAGATCGATACTCGAGAGTAATTTGCGTAAATTTTTCTCATCAGATGCTGCTATACGCGATAACAAAGCTAATTTCACTACATCATACGGTTTATCAGCGGGTCTGTTGTATATGATATCAGCAACTTCGGATGCGACTGCGTGTGGTAAACTTCCTATGACGTAACAGTTCATTGCTTTTTGGCTAGTAATGAGTCAAGTTTCGAAAATAGCTTTTATTTGAACGAACCATATTCTAGGGTTTGCTACGCAAAACTCAGAAAATGATAAATGACCAATATCTGCTGGGATAGATGCTGCCTGTGGAATACTGTCCATATTGATGAGAAAATGTAAAAATATGCTACACAATCAAAATAGTGGGGAGTATGCTATAGCAAAAATGATCGGGCTCACCAATTTGTGGTGGTTCAGGCTACGTGAATTTACAGAATGTGTGTAAAAAGTAATAAATTAACCACTAACAATAAATCTTCGATTGAATTGAACCGATTCTCCTCGGCTTAGCGGTTGATTATTCCGGTTCAAACTTCAAAGTATTATCACCGCGGTAAATCCAAGAATCAGGTGCGGCTGAAATATGGAGCGGTCCTTTTATAGCAGGCAAGCAATCTTTCCCAATCCACAGTCAGAACTCCAAGCACGCAGTACGGGTATCAAAGGAGATGAGAAGAGCAACTCCGAGCAAACGAAAATTTATATTCTTAAAATCCGGTTACAATTCAAAAAGTGTACATTGATTGATACAAACAAAAATGTTTACAGAAAAATGCCATAACTTCATTGAACCATGAAACAGTTTTAATTTGTTAAAAAACATCATAATTTTATGATGCGTTATATATGATTCCGTTAAAGATCTCCGATATTCAACCACCGTATCACATTGTGATTCGTGACCAAATGCTGGTGGTGCTTATCAAAAGACCATTGTATTATGATGCTCACATCGCCATCCCTTTCTCTGCACTACAAGTTTTCTGACAGTTTGCCGTCATCAGTTTGAAAAGGTGAGATCATTTTCAGTGAGTCTATAAACAGTGGTATGATGTAAACAACGTTATACATGTATGCTACCGTCAAATAAGATCCTTAAAAAACCCCGATGTTCAAATACAGAATCACAAATATGTTTTTGGAACTTGGTACAGCAGATAATCAAAATACCAAAGTCTTTTTGTGGTCACATCCCAATCGCATACACACCACTAAGGGTTTTCTTGCACTCATCATGTTGATATAGTAAAATCAAATTCAGTCAGCCTTGAAACAGAGTTATAAATATAAGCCCCAGTTATAAGGGTTTCGTTCAAAAAACATCGATTTTTAAATACACAATCATAAAGTCATTCCTGATCAAGTCCTCGATGCGCATTCAAAAAACAAATGTTCCGTAGTGCTCAAGTCCACATAACTTACAAACCATTACCAGTTACTCCATGTTATGCTACATTAGTTTAATATTGTAAGATCAGTTTTAGTGAGTCGTGAAAAAGTGGTAATCTGACAAAAAAGTTATACTTGTATGCCACCGTTATATATGGTTCTTACAAAGAAATACGACGTTTAAACACAGAAACACAAGGTAATTTCTTGGCAAATGCTCTAGGTGCTTTCAAAATTGAAATGATTTGTTGTGCTCACATCCCCCTCCCTTACAAACCACTACCGGTTTTCTTGTGGTTTGCCATCATTAGGTGGGTTTGTGTTACGGTAAGTGTTTAGGTTAAGGCTTGGGTTTAGGTGAGTGTTACTGTTAGGGTTACGTTTAAAGTTAGGGTTGAGGTTAGGATTAGGGTTAGGGTTATGTTTATTACTATGGTTAGGTTTATGGTTAGATTTAGGTTTTGTTTAGGGTCTGGGTTAGGGTAAGGGTTAGTGTTAGTGTTAGTGTTAGGGTTAGGGGGGTCTACACGTTGATATAGTATGATCAGTTTCAGTGTGGCGTTAAGCAGTGGTGAAGTGCGAAACAAAGATAAACTTGTATGTCACCGTTATATTGAATCTTTACATAAAACCACATTGTTCATATACAGGATCACAAAGTCAACATTCAAGATTCAAGAATTCATGTTATAACAAATCGCGTACCTGTACAACACTACAGGTTATTCGCATACGGACTATAAATGTATATACAAAATAAATTGAGGCATTAGAAAGATCGAAAGTTTTGTATTTACAAAAATGTCATGTATTGTCGCGGTTTGGTGGGAAAAATATTTGTTTTATTAAAGATCATGTAATATAAACGGGATGTAGGGTGAAATTACTACGCATAAATATATATAATTTGTTCCTAAAAATCCTTTCACTAGATGATTGTACGACATCTGACGGTAGGGCGTTCCATGAGAAACAAACGCGTACCGAATAGAAGAACCGACTACATTTCCGTTGGGAATGTGGAATATCAAATGCCAGTGGGTGAGTACGTGTGACATGGCTTGACCGGAGCCGAAATAGATGCATCTTTGAGTTCATTATTATATAGGTTAGGATTATATCAAATCGGACCCGTCTGCGAGCAGTGTATCTGTGAAAAATCCTCTCGAGCAGTCTGATGTCCTTTTGAATCCATGGTGTCCAATCATGCACTGAGTAATGCATCACTGTGTGAATAAGAGTATTTATGCGCATGGGGAATGATTCACGTGAGAAATGTCCGAAAATACGCTGAAGCAAGCCCAGCATGCGGCTAGCTCGTTTTTACACTGATTCATATTGCATGCTCTTCTTAGGACTTCCATTAATCCATAGCCTGAGGACTTTTTCTTTGGTTGTGCATTCCAGTTGTTTTGATCCAAGTTTCTCTGACTATGAAAGTTTTGGCCTTATTACAACATTTGACACTTTTGGAAGTTGAATAAAAGTTTGTTTTGTTCCGACCAGCTATTCACTATATCCGAACCGCTTTGTAAGCGCAAATAGTTCGCGCTTGACGTGATTCGCACCCAAACTTTAACATCATCCGCAAAGAGAACCATTTTGGCTGTAACATGTTTCGGAAGGTCGTTATTACAGACCAAAAGGGAACCGGATCAAGTACCAAACCATGTGGGACGCGGCCAGATGCTTCGATTTCCACAGATATCACACCATCGATACTTAGATTTGCCTTGCCATCAAAAAGGTAACTTCTCAGCCTGATTGAATGTCGCCAATTAATATCAACTTCCTCCAGCTTGCTCGGGTGTAGAGAATGGTCCACGCGATCAAACGCCTTTGATATGTCCAAGGAACACGCATGCACGCACCACTATCATCAACTGCATGCGTCCAATCTTCAATTGTTTCCAGTAGGTTAGTAAAGCGAGACCGAGATTTCCGAAATACATGTTGCTCTCTGGACAACAAGTTTTCGGTTTTGACATGACTCACAATTCTTTCGCACACAATACGCTATACAACGTTTGAGATCACTGGAAGAAATGTAGCAGGGCGGTAATTTGCTGAATCTGAACAAGTTCCACTTTTGTAGATGGGTGTTATTATTACGCTTCCAGTCGGTCTGTACAAAACCTTCCCTCGAAGAGCGAATAAATAAATCACAAAGTGGTTCGCTCAATTAATTGCTGCATAAAATTAGGATTGCCGGTGCGATTCCGCTAGCTCCCGGGGACTTGTTTATATTCAAGGTGCGAAGGTGGTGCTGCACTATTTCAGAGTTGATGCATATATCGCATATAGACTCCGGCACAATGGTTGCTGACATTCCGATGATTTAAATACATTCTTTGTGGTAAAAACTCGTGAATAAGATTAAGCGAGGGCATTAGCGGTTTCCAGCACAGAATAAGTTAGTCCGTTATCTGCCGTGATCGGAAAAACACCGGGATTTAGCTTCGTATTTTTGTCACCAGATCGATAAAGCAGTTTGTGATTTCGCTGCATTCTTACTTGCAGCTGAAGCTGGTGATATTGTTTGTCCACTTGGCTCAATTCCGCAATTCGCGAAAGTTTGCCCAGATCGAATCAGTTCTGGCTACCCTGTGAATAGCACGTGCTATATTTTGCTTTTTTTACCCATTTTATAGTCTGACTGCAAAATTTGAACTGTGGTTCTATGCTATTATGTTTCAGGACATATTTAGAATTAAAATGTATCATGATGGTTGTGTAATCTGTCGGGGTTGTGCAATGCGAGTCCGGATCATTAAAATTTATATTATGTTCATTAAAAGCTACCATTGTTTCCATCAAACCAATGTAATCCACTTTTCTATTTCGTTTTGTTTTGGTTTACCATTTTACTGGCATTACACACAAATTGAAAGTGCAGAACGAGGTAGTCGCTTCGACCCTGCGGAGGGTGATACTGAGCATCTTTATCCGCCGTGCCTTTAGAGGTTGAGACTAGGTCTAGAACGAACGTCTGTTGCAAATTTCGTTGTCGTTTATAATCGGAAACATGATTATACAAGGGAATGTAATCGAACAGTTGGCGAAATTTGTAGTCTAGTGATCGGTGTAGATGATCCACTGGGTTATATATTTAAATAAATAAATAAATAATTATTTTATTCTTGGACTTCCAAGGCATGCTATTCATGATCGATAATTATCAAAGTTGTTTGTATACATGAAGCATAAAAAATGAACAATAATTATTAACGTTTTCAAGGTCATACGTACTGGTAATTCTTCGTTCGTTAAAATGGTCAAGGTAAATGATAATCAATCAGTTTTACAGAAATTCATTATATGAGCAGTTATTTTATGAAAAGAAAATCGGGTGAGCGGAAAAAATGACACGGAGAATATTAAAGAACGAAGGACCGGAACATCGAAGATGTGAGGAATCTCGAATAGTCAGGATCTTCAAAAATGTTCAGTTGGAACACATTATTATTGTCGAATATAAGTTTTGAATGGAGAGTATCTTTTTGTGGGTATTTGTAGAAGATTCGGCGTTGCAGTGTTGCCTTGTTTGTGAGCCGGAATCCTTCACATGGATCTAAAGAGGTATTCTGAAAAATAAATTATAAGGGACCGAGTGACTGTTCATAATGAAAGTTTGAAAACTGTTATCACTCTTAATATCCAGCAATGCCATGATTGTATAGTTCATCTAATGAGACATCTAGGTTGAGAAGTTTCATTGATTTTTCAACCGCGAGAAATGAATTCAGATGTGATTTGAAATCACATAGTGAATACAAAGTCTTATGTTTTTCGGAAGAATATTCCAGAGTTTAGCGAATTTATTTAGGTAGAAGTTACTTCTAACTTTCGTACAGGATCTAGGTATTTTCACTAGGTTATCTTGATTTCTTAAATTATAACTAGAACCTTGCCGGAAGCGAATAGACCAATTTATGTCTATATTATCAGAAGATATTATTCAAAAGAACAGTATTAGGTTGTGTTTAATTCTACGGAACCATAGTGGTTCTAGCTTGAGCTGCTCACATCTTTCTCTATATGATCGATTTGAGCTATATCCAATGATTGATTTGGTAAAAGTATGTTGTAATTTTTCCAAGAGGTATCGGTTTTATTTATACTGCTATATATTATATTACAGTAATCAGAGAGGGGTATGGTGAAAAGTTTATAAAGTTCTTACTTACAATGTGGGAGAGTATAGAACTTATGAATCATATTAACACTCTGCTTTGCCTTTAAGATCACGTGATGTATATGCTCGTTGAATGTGAGCGATGCTGAATATTTGAACCCAAGTTCGCGTGTGCAATCGATAATTTGAATAGTATTATTATTAAGAAGGATTGAGTTATCAGGAATTGCACATCTTAAAGGCATGAACAATGATTTTTCTACAGAGAATGAGAGACCATTAATTTTACCCCATTTATATAATGCATCCAAATCTTTGTTTAGTGTGGCAATGTAAGTTTGTGTTTCAGAAGAAGAGAAGGAAATTACTACTTTGATGTCGTCTTCGTAAAGGAATAGTTTACTATGAGAGACGACTGTGTAGCGGAAAAACACCAATGTAGAATACAAACAACACGATAAAACATAAACAAAATATGACAATGAAAACTCACGGACGGTGAGGAAGTATATTCCACTACACACGAAATAATCCGCTTCGAATAAATCCGAGACGGACAACGAGTGATTCGAAAAGGTCCGGAGACAGCTGAAAAGAAGCTCGACTCCGTGAGAACAGTCAACGCAGAACAGTCAGCACAGAACAGTCAGCACAGAACAGTCGACAAGCACATCGAGGCAGAACGAACGACGCGCGGTTGGACGGAAAAGTGTATATTCAAATTTTATGCGGTTGTAGTTTAGTGAAACAACGATACAAAATTTATGAAAATGTGAAACGCTACGGAGCTCCCCCCTAGAGCGTTGGTCGGATCGACTAACGATCGAAAAATCAGGGAATAAACTCTGCTAACCGGGCGGGGAAAGAGACACAGCGCACAGAACGCGTGCGAGAAACTGTAGGTTGAGTATTGTCGGTTGGTTGGGAGAGTGAAACAGGGTCCTCTGTCATTGGCTGGGTCGAAGGGGTTGACGTGAATACCACATTAAAGTCATTTGAAGAGGGTTGACCGTATGAGGAATCGATATAGGCTGGCTTTAACCTGTCGATGCTGACGGAGTCTCGTGTTTCGTTTTTGTCCAGGACAAAATATTTCGGCTTGCGCACCAAAACGTTGAAGGGACCGTCATAGGGCGGCTGTAGGGGCTTTTGCACGGCGTCGACACGATAAAAAACGTAGAGGCAGGTTGAGAGGTCGGGATGAACTTGGGCGGAACGGTTGTTGGGGCGCGTTGGGACGGGACGAACAGACTTGAATTGCTCCTTCAATCTCGCGGCGTATGAGGAATTATCGAGCTCACCGGTGTGGCGGGAGTTAAGAATCATCTCGCCAGGCAGTCGTAGTGCGGTACCAAAAACAAGTTTCGAGGGACAACATCCAGCATCCTCTTTGACCGTGTTCATGATTGCTAACAGAATGATGGGTAGCCGTTCAGACCAATGCACACTGGACGAGGAAGCGGTGATGGAAGCTTTCAATTGACAGTGGAACCGTTAGACTAATCCATTTGCCGCGGGGTGGTATGCCGTTGTACACATATGCGTTGATCCGATCATTCAGCTAACATCCCGAAACAATGCAGAGGTGAATTGAGATCCTCTGTCTGTGGTGATAGTAGCCGGAACGCCAAATATAGATATTCATGAATGAACAACAGTCTCTGATGAAATATCACACATAGGCGTGGCAACAGGCCAACGCGTGAATCGATCCACACACGTAAAAATGTAGGTGTAACCCTTGGATGGCGGTAAGGGACCTAAAATGTCCAGGTGCACATGTTTGAAACGCACGTCAGGTTGGGGGAATGTGGCAAGGGCAGCACGGGTGAGATTATGAATCTTGCCCTTTTGACACGTAACACAGTGTTTTGCCCATTGGCGGATATCTTTCCGTACGTTTTGCCATACGAAACGTTCGGTAATAAGACGTACCGTTGAGCGTATGCTCGGATGGGATAATCCATGAAAGTGATCGAAAATAATCCGGCGGTGAGATTGTGGAACAAATGGTAGCGGCTTGCCAGTAGAAATGTCACAATGGATATGAGCGTCACAGTTTAGGAGGGGTAAACATGAAAATCGAAGGAAAGGGTTGTTTGTAATGACGAAAAATTCAGGATCAGCTTCCTGATGCCGGGCAAGATCCTGTAGGTCCACAGATGGTCGATTGACTTGGTGTAAATCCGGCGAGAGAATGCGTCAGCAACAACATTACTGCTACCATCGATAAAGCGAATATGGTCGGTGAACTGCAATATGTAGTTCAACTGACGGATTTCTCGAGGAGAGTGACGATCCGCAGAGGTGCGAGCTGCATAAACGAGGGGCTTGTGATCAGTATAGATGGTAAACTGAAGTCCTTCCAAAAAGTGCCGGAAGTGTTTGATCGCCAAGTACACAGCGAGAAGTTCTCTGACGAATGTACTGTACCTCGTCTGCGTTGGTTGCAACTTCTTCGAAAAGAAGGAAAGTGGTTGAGCATCGCAGCCTATCAACTGTTGTAGAACTGCACCCACTGCAACAGAAGAAGCATCTGTTTTGAGCACAAGGAGGGCACTGTTTGTGGTATCCAAGTGGCTCAAGGACGTAACTGTTGACAACTCCTTCTTCACGGCGACAAGAGCGGCCTCCGCTTCAGCTGTCAACATGAGTTTCTTTGGATTTCCTCGTAGTAAATCAGTTAAGGGTTGTAACAATTGAGCACAATTGGGGATGAACCGACCGTAATAATTGATGACACCAAGAAAACGACGAAGGCTCTTGATGGATTGGGGTAAAGGATATCCCACGACAGATTGGGTTTTGTCGGGTAACGGGCTAATACCATGGGAGTCGATTTGATGACAAAGGAATTGGACACTGGCTTGACCAAAGACACACTTTCCGGGATTAATAGTGATTTCGTAATTGTCGGGACGTTCAAAAACAACGCGTAAATGTTTTTGTGCTCCTCCGAAGTGGTACTGGCGATGAGGACGTCGTCGATATATACAAAAACAAAATCTAATCCAAGAAAAATTTGGTCCATAAATCGCTGGGAGCGAAGAGACCAAATGGGGTAATGACAGCTGTCTTGGCGATATCCTCCTTGGCCATTAGTATCTGATGGTAGGCCTGTACCAAATGCAATTTTGAGTAAAACTACTTTCCACGGAGATGCAGGGAAAAATCGTGGATATGTGGAATAGGGTACCGATCAAGTATGGTGATGGCGTTGAGTGCACGATAGTCACCACAAGGTCTTTAGTCGCCATTTTTCTTTGCAACCAAATGCAGCGGCGAGGCCCATTGACTATCGGATGGCCGAATTATGCCAAGGGTTACCATATGTTGGAATTCGTTTTTAGCTGCGTGAATTTTGTCTGGCGGGAGCCGACGGGGCTTGGCAAAAACTGGTCGTCCATTGGTGACGATGTGATGTCGAAACAGGTGCTTGGGGTTGGTCGCTGCAGTTGAGGGGTGCACCAGCGAAGGGAAATCCGTAACGAGGGGAGAAAACTCATCGGAATCGGGAAGGCCCACACTTAAGTTGATAGAATTGAGTACAACGGTTTTACAAGATACGTGAAGTGAAGTAATCTTATCTTGCAATTGGCGTCGCTTAATATCAACAACTTAATCAAACTGCGCAAGAAAATCAACACCAAGGATTGGTTGTTTGACATCGGCAATAATAAAAAGAAAAGGGAACTGCCGGCGGAGTCCGAAGTCTAGGTTTAGAAACTTCTGACCATACGTGACAATTTTCGTTTGGTTAGCCGCCTGGAGACAAATTCCTGTAGCTTGAAGGTGGCGTTTTTTTGCAGATCGAGGTAGAACGCTCACCTCAGCACCGGTGTCGACGAGAAAATTCTGATGAGAATTCCGATCAGTGACATACAGGAGGCGACTAACGGGTTGGCCAGCGACAGTCGTCGCCACTACTGGCTGGCGCTCGCGTTTCCCTGTTTAGAGAATGCGCCAGACTTGGGGTATTTCCAACCGGGGCGACAGTTACGCGCATCGTCACCGAAACGTCGATGAAAATAACAAATCTGATTGCGGTGTCGCGACGCACTGCGGTGTTGTGATGTACTGCGGTGTTGTGGCGCACTGCTGCGTCGTCTCGAATTGGAGTGAGTGCGGGTTTCAGCATAACGCGTCAGATTTGCTATAGAGACTTCAATTCTGGATAGTCGTTCTGACCGACTTTCTGTGGATTTTAAGGGTTCATTGAGGATTAATGTCTTGGGTGTCTCAACTTGCTGGACGGTATGATGTCCGTAATATTCGTTGATTTTATCCGCTATATCAGCAAGCTCATCCAACGTGGAACGGGTGGCAGAGGCTGCTAGGATGGACGCCATGCTTATAGGTAGACATTTCAACCATAATTGACGAATGATAAAGTCATCGACCTTTGAGTCCCCAACCAATGCGCGCATATGGCGAAGAAGCTGCGAGGGAGTGCGATCACCCAGCTGAACACTTGAGAGAAGCTGACGCAATCTGCCCTCTTCCGATATAGTGGTTCGCTTCAAAACAGCGGCCTTGAGTAGATCGTAAGGGGTTTCAGGAGGCATGACATCAATTGCATCAAAAACCTCTGCAAAAATCGCAGTGGGGATAGAATTCGAAGCATACAGAACACATACCAATGTAGAATACAAACAACACGATAAAACATAAACAAAATATGACAATGGAAACTCACGGACAGTGAAGAAGTATATTCCACTACACACAAAATAATCCGCTCCGAATAAATCCAAGAAGGACAACGAGTGATTCGAAAAGGTCCGGAGACAGCTGAAAAGGAGCTCGACTCCGTTAGAACAGTCAACACAGAACAGTTGGCACAGAACAGTCAGCACAGAACAGTCGACTAGCACAACGAGGCAGAACGAACGACGCGTGGTTGGACGGAAAAGTGTATATTCAAATTTTATGCGGTTGCAGTTTAGTAAAACAACGATACAAAATGTAGGAAAATGTGAAACGCTACAACTGTATGTACATCATACTATCAGACGGCCCTACGTAATCAGACGTGACGTGCGGTTTGATTAATTTTGACCTCCGATATTTTTGGATATAACTTTCTTCGTTTTCATCCGATCGGTTTGATTTTTGGATATCTATCTGAAAGCTTGCTACATCGGATCTATTCATACAAGAATCATCCATCTGCGACGAGTCGTTTTTTGTGTACGTAAACCGTGGATTTTCTACAGTATGTTCGTTTATTTGAATCGCTTTTGTGTTTCTGCTGTTCGATTACCCCATCGGTGTTTACCACTGTCGGGAATTACTCGGAGGAATAGACAACGTGATATCAAATTCACGCCAAAACTTTCAGAGGGAATCTGGCAAATTAGCAGCTGAATCGAGTGACGAAATTTTCCGACAACCCGTCATTTTCCGTCAACTCCGCCCAATACCACACATACCAACCGCAGCCGAATCGATTTTTGTGCTCTGATTTGTACTTTTGATTGACCCCGTTAATATGAAACAATCTGATGTTCGCGAAACATGCGTCGTCTGCATGAAAGTCGTAAGTGGTAAGGTCAAATCTGTCACGTGTCTAAACTGATCCCAAAAATGTCACGCAAAATGTGACAAATAATTGACCCCGGAAGCGCTATCGATCCTGATGGATGAAAACATGCCTGGTGTTTGCTACGTGTGCAAAAGTTGTCGAGCTAAACCAAACAGATTTAACTGTTCGAACAAGTGTTGCGCGAAGCAACGTGGATGATCGGATGCTGAGCTTAGAGCTTATCAAACAAACGTTGAAGACATCGATAGCGACTCAAAATTCCCAGTTTGTCAGTATGTTTTTCCATAAATCGGAAACCACTGACGGTAATAGCAGTCAGATAAACGCTAAATCTTCGATAAATAAATAAATAAATAAATAAATTTTATTCTTGGAAATCCAAGGCATGTTAAACATGATCAATAATTTCCAAAAGCTTTGTACAATCAGATTATAGGATGTACATTTGCAAAATAATTTTGTTTTTCAAGGTCATTTGTTTCAGCGGAATTTAACGTTCAATAAATATTCTTGGGAATCCAAGGCATGT
Organism: Atriophallophorus winterbourni; assembly: GCA_013407085.1. Classification (NCBI taxonomy): domain Eukaryota; kingdom Metazoa; phylum Platyhelminthes; class Trematoda; order Plagiorchiida; family Microphallidae; genus Atriophallophorus; species Atriophallophorus winterbourni. The sequence goes on from JACCGJ010012977.1 coordinate 42,136, forward strand.
TAAACATGATCAATAATTTTCAAAAGCTGTGTACAATCAGATTATAGGATGTACATTTGCAGAGTAATTTGTTCAAGGTCATTTGTTTCAGCGGAATTTAACGTTCAATAAATATAAAGGTAACGGTATTTGATGTTGTTTCCAGGTAATCGGAACGTGATCTGATATTTTACGAAAACACATATATTGCAGGTATAAGTCTAGAATGTTTCCGGCAACACTGATGATCAATGGATAAAGTCCATCAAAGATGCGCGAGGAATCTCTATTGTTGATGTTCCAAACGTTTTCATTTTGATTGTTGTAAATAGATTGATCTTTCCTGACCATGAGCCGTTTTCTTGTCCGCTAGGCGAAGGTGGTCTATTCCACTAGTTTAAGGTCTGGGGGCCAGTTTCATTTTGGTGCGGATTGAGAATTTTGCTGTGGAGAAAAAAACTCAGAGGCGAGAGAATGCTGTTTCGAACGATATGAACGGTTATTTAATATCAATATCCAGGAATGCCATTATTATATAAATCATCAAGTAGAACATTTAAATTAAGTAGATTGCGAATTTTATCAACGGTAAGAAATGAAGCTAGATGTGATTTGAATTCATTTAAAGAGGAACTGAGTCTTATATATTTTGGAAGAAGATTCCACAGTTTAGCATATTTAGTCAAGAAGAAACTGTTCCTTACTTTAGTACGAAACCTTGGTAACTTAATAGTTTTTTCACTGTTTCTCAAGCTATATTTCGAATCATGCCGTATATGAATATTCGAACGTATTTCAATATTATCCGTTGACAGTATTTTAAAGAACAAGATGAGGTTATGCTTAAGTCTGCGAAACCATAGAGGATCGAGTTTCAGTTGTATACATCTTTCTCTATAGGATAGTTTGGTGGTATAACCGATTATTGATTTTGAGAAAGAACGTTGTATCTTTTCTAAAACTATGCTATCGGTTTTATTTATATTAGTATATATTATGTTACAATAGTCGAAGATAGGAATTGTGAATACTTTATACATTTCTAGTTTACAATGAGGCTGAATTATAGATCTGTGTATAGTATTCATACTTTGTCTGGCTTTAGTAATAAGGTGGCGTATCTGTTCGTTGAAAGTGAGTGATGAAGAATATCGGAATCCTAAATCACGCGTGCTATCAATAATTTGAATTGCGTTATTGTTTAGAAGGATTGAGTTGTTTTGTATCGTGCATCTTATAGGCATGAAATTAGATTTTACTGTTGAGAACGTTAGACCATTATTTTTGGCCCAATCTGCAAGTGCAGCTAAATCATTGTTTAGTCGAGCTATATAAGTTTGTGCTTGATTAGCTGGGAAAGTGATGACAACTTTCATGTCATCAGCGAATAAGAACAGTTTGCTATGCGAAATGACGTTATGTATGTCATTTATATATATAAGGAATAGTAAGGGGCCTTATACGCTACCTTGAATCACCCCACTGGGGATAGGTAGACTGCGTGATCTACGGCCGTTAACTTCGACAGAGTGAGTGCGATCAGTAAGAAAAGAAGTTAACCAGGAAAGAAGATTACCACCGATGCCATATGATTCAAGTTTCGATAATAATATCTTATGAGGAACAGTATCAAATGCTTTAGTTATGTCTAGGAAGACAACTACAACTGCCGAACCTTCCTCTATCGATGTAGTAATATAGTCGAGGTATTCAAGCTGACATGTAATGCATGATCTTTTATTTAGGAAGCCATGTTGAGCTTTAGAGAAGAAACTTGGAGATAAGTGATTTAAGATAGCTTTTTTTAAATTATTTTTTCAAGTAATCTAGATAGTATTGCTGTGTGGTTAATTGGGCGATAATTTGATACCGTGTGCTTCGAGCCAGATTTATGTCTGGGTGTAACGACAGAGTGTTTCCATTCTAAAGGGAAGATTCCAGATTCGATTGAAGTGTTAAATAAGTTCAGTAGAAGAAGTTTGAAATCGTCACCACCCATTCTGCAAATTGCGGGCGGAATGCCTGTTATGTCTGGCTTGAGACTGAACGTGGTTTGCTTGCAGACTTCGTGAATGTCTTTCAGATGTATGCATATAGTGTTTAATACACTAGGTGATCGAATGTTCTAGTCATATCTTTATAGATGGAAGTATTGTAAGTAGTATTAAAATATTTAAGAAATTCTTCGCAGATTGTAATAGGGTCTGTAATTCTTATTTCTGCCGAATTATAAGTTCGATCCTGAATAATAAAGTCTACTTTGCTGGTTGAGTTTACGGTTCGTGATTTAAATAACTTGCTAAGTGATTTTAGCTTATCACAACTGTTCAGTGCTCTATTTTCTGATGCAATCAATGTGTGGTCTAGAATGAGTTTGTGGTCACTCAATAGTTCATAGGAACGTAAACGAGCAAAGATATCATTATTGTTAATTGCAACTGTAGACCACTTTTTCATTTTCTTTTCCATTTTCTCGAGCCTAGTTTGTTTTATGCGTTTTCTAGAACTGCTAGCTTTATCGATTAAACTTATAATTTTCGAATGGAAAGTCGAGGATATAGTTGGAAAATCATGTGAAAGAAAGAATTGAGACCAATCTTCAATCCTTATAAGTGTTGAAAGTAACTTCCAATCGATGAAACGGTGAAGAGTCTTGACCTCATTGGTAGCTTTGCAAGTGCATGATAGGTGGAAGGATAATATTTTGTGGTCCCCATTAAAGGGGGAAGGCAATATTAGTAAGTTGTTTGGATCAATATTTAGAGTAAAGACTAAGTCAAGAATGTTGTCCTTTCTTGTTGGTCTATCAATAAATTGTTTGTACCCTAGTAAGTCAAGTGTTTTCATAAAATTTGTATGAGAGCTAACTTTACTTCGTTCGTGCCAGTTTAAATTAGGCATGTTAAAATCACCGGCTATAAGTTTATAACGTGCTTGATGTAAAGACGTTTCAATGAAAGCTTGAGTTAATGTATTCAGATTATATGAAGTTGAGCCTGGTGGGTAGTAGATGCAGCCTATTAAAAGATCTAGTATAGGTAGTTCTATCCATAGTGAATCTTCAAGTTCTGTTAAATTCGAAGATGTTATACTATTAGCTTTAAATCTTGAATGCACATAAATAAGGCAACCACCACCTCGTTTCAGAGTGCGATTTCTCCTAAATACCTGGTAGTTAGGTATCATGAGTTTAGAGTCAGAGTGATCATCACGGGTCCAGGATTCAGTTATAAGAATAATATCTACAGGTTTAGAAGATAGGTAAGATTTTAGTATATGGATTTTAGGTATAATTGATCTAGCATTTATGACCAGAAAACGAACAATACAAAGATCGGAAGTTGAAGGATTTGGGGTGAGTGCATTAGAAAGTTTACTATGCTTAAAATTTAATTTATGTATTTTTGAAAAAAAGTGGTATTAGTGTTAAAGTATGGTTCATAATTGGAGCGAGAAACATAAGGATTGTAAAATGAAGTTTGGGGAGTATAATTATTATAATAAGAGGGATACTGTGTAATAGTAGGTGAATTATAATAAGGTTGAATATTACAAAAAGGTGTAGGAGGAGGTGATGAATGGTGATAGTGTTGCTTATATGATAGGGGGTTATTCATTAAGAAACGAGATGTGTTAATACGGTTATTGAGATTGGGTGAACCACTTATATAATTAGTTGTCTGCATTCGTTGTCGGTGAAGTGGTCTGATTAGTGCTTCTCTGTAAGTAGGAGGGTTTGGTAAGAGGGGTCGTGTTTGTCTTAGTTTAGGTAAACGCTGCGGGCGTAGATGCAGATCTCGAGTTACACTCACACCTTGTTTATCAGGTGCGGATGTCGAACTTTGGTAACTATTAGAGTTAATTTCTTTTACAGTTTCACATTGCATTTGTTCATTGGTATCTGAGGTATTGTTACTAATATTGGAGCTGATAACTTTACGTTTTTTATAGTTAAATTTTCGTTGCATGGGTGTTAAGTCCGGTTTTAGGACCACACCCGAGAACCTAGGAATATTTTTCAAAAGGTGTTTATTATCAAGTAAATACAACGCAAAACTCTTATCTGAAAATTTTATTAAAATAGGAGTGCGTTGTTTAATTGTATTTTTACGGAGTCGAACTATAGTGAAACATTCAGTAGGGATGCCATATGTCGAGAATATACATTTTCCTAAATCGTTTAAAGGGTAGTTATCTGCAATATTAAAGATGATAACATTTTTTGAGCGAGCTTCTCTTTGATATATTTCAGTGCTCATGGTTTCTATAAATTTATTTGCTTGAATCAATATATCGTGGTCTATACCAATATCAGAGTTCATGAGAGATAAGAGCGGTTTTAGAGAACTATAGTTGGATTTGCATTTTGCTAGTTCGTTTTTAAGTTCTGATAACTCTGATTCTAATTTTTTTAATTTATTCAGGATAATTGAAGTGTCACTGTCTAATCTGACAGTACAATTACTAGGCTTAGATAATTTACGTAGCTTAATTCGAGAAGATAATAGGGTTTTCGCGTGCATGCTTTCACCGGAAATATTTAATAGATTCAGCAGATATTATTCCAATGAAATTAAGTTAAAATATGTAACGAGAATACGTTGAATATTAGTAGAGCAAGTGTAATCAAAGAATTGGGATCACGTACCAAATTCGAGCAGTCCGCGACACGAATGTTCAGCGGTTGTCAATGTGTCGGAGTGTCTTGAGGAGCGTCCTTTTAATCGATAGACAACCTTTACGAATGCGACTGGTAAAGGCCTGTCTGCTCAAAACATCTCGGGTCCGCAAAAAGATACGAAGCCAAAGCCACCTGCTCACCCGAAGGATCAGCGAAAACCCTCAGGTTCGAAACCAAAAGTCATGGTGCAAAACACTCCCAAAGTGGACACTATAGATATTTGATCTAAGGTAGTTGAAGCGTCCAGCAACCAGCAAAAGCGCCAAACACGCAGTATACATTTAGTCCATGAACTAAGCGTTATTCGCACCAACGTAAAGGAAACGAGTGCCACCTTACTGGGGGACAGACTAAAGCACGATAAAGAAAAATGGGAAAGGTTGTGCAACAACATGGACTTGGAGCCAGATTGCTTAGAATCACGGTTCGCTCTGAAAGGGATCTTGAAAACGTCTTACTATCCGCTTTTCTCCTGCGTAAGGAGCGTTTAGAGACCACTGCAAGGATCTTTGCTGATGTGCCCTGGTGGGAAAGGGCCCGAAAGGACCAGCAACAAAACCAAACGAAACAGAGGGATGATCGAACTATAATCATTTGGGAGTTCCAGAATCTGATGAAGCGACTGATAAAGCGGTGCAGCACAAACACGATCAGTTACAACGGAGATTCCTCAATGATATACTTGGTTTGTATGATGTAGCTGTGACGGACACGTTCCGCATCACCAAATCCACGAATTATAAGGTCATCGGTCCTAAGACCCTTGAAATAACGTTCTTACGTGATGATATGTTGAACACGGTCAAAACTCCTTGGGAAAATGGCCGCAGAATAATCCCACGAGAAATTAGACTAGGTACATCGAAACACCATATTGAAAAGATAGATGCACCACTAAGTTCAATAGAAACACTACCAAGTCAATCAGTTGTTCACGTGTCAGAAACAATTTCAGCCGATACGATAGATCACTGTGTTCCCACAGTACAACCCCAAAACGATCAAGCATCCATGCAAGCAAAAAACCTTCAGTTGCTGACTCTGGAGGAGTCGGCCTAACATATATTATGCACTCCACTAGCCTTTTTCCCCACACCCCATCCATGTTGAGAAAAAAAAAATATGAAATGCATTTACACCAACGCACAATGTCTCGGAAACAAAATCGGTGAACTGCGTGCAGTTTTTCTGAGATGTTCACCAGACATCATCGACGCAACGAAAACGTGGCTGCAGACTCAGCAAACAAATAGTGAACTCGAATTACCAGGAATGTCACTTATTCCTCATGAACGTAAAACCAGAGGAGAAGGAGTACCTTTGTTTTATAGCCAAAACCTTCTGTGCCGTGAGATAACGGATCCAGAGATCGTGTTTCGGGATACACTCTGGTGCTCAATTCGACTAGCTAACGGCGAAGACTGTGTTTTGGGATTAGTATATTGCCCACCGTCTGCACAGGAAACTTACAATCTGGCCCTACTGTATAGAATTCACATCGTTACTTCCAGATACACTTGTGAATGTTTGATTACGGGTGACTTGTATTTACCAAATCTTTAACGCAGTATTATTTTCCCGGAAAACTCATTCGAGCGCGCATTCAGTGAGTTGTTTGACGATATTCCTTTTTATAACCACATTACATGTAATACCCGATACCGCGGAAACGATTTACCCTCACTCTTAGATCTCGTTCTGACAAGCAATGAACATGACATTGATAACGTTGCTTACAAAAGTCCACTGAAACTAAGTGATCACGTCATCCAGTGTGACTATCTGTTCAAAGCTGTAAAAACAAATGATGCCCGTAAAAGATTTAGGCGGATCAACACTATGGCGCTGAGTGTTGTTCTGAAAAACACGTTTAACTGCCAACCAAAAACCAGCAACGCACATGAGTTTTGGATATGGCTAATATCTAATCTCAAAAGTTCAATCGAAGTGAGCTCCGAATTTGTCCTCAGGAACTTAATAAAAAACTTTCAATTTAAATTAAGAAGCCGAACTCGTGAGTGCTTAACGGTACGAAACATTGCTTGGCGACACCATCGGCAAAACATATCATCCGAGGCCTGGGAAACATTCCGTTCACTGCGGAATAAAGTAAACAAATTTGTCATCCAAGACAAGTTGTGCTTCCAAGAAGTGATATCAAGCGTGATGGAGCGAAACCACAAAATACTATGTCGTATGGTTAACGATCAAGCTAAGGTGGAACCTGGAGTAGCGTCCGTGAATACATCAGTTGGACCAACAACAACTGCAGCAGAAACTGCTGATGCTTCAGCCATGAAAGATTATACGTTTGTGATGTGCATCCATTAGAGTCCAAATACGTTCGTGCTTACTGTTGTACGTTTCCGGTGCTATTATTAGACTATCCTCTCAGCTAACCCAACTACAGGAAATTGATTATTATCAGAATCGGTTCAGAATCGCATCTCTTGCAGGACAGTCGCGTCGACATTCAGGCTTTACAGCTCATTGTGAATCACAGCTGATTATTTTTCGCCTGTGATATTCGACACATCTTCATGAAATCCTGGGAACATTTACCGGACTTTCCGAACGGACATTTTTTTGCGTTAATAGTGCGGGCAACAAAAATTCAATAATAATAATAATAATGTATATTCTTGGATACACCAAGTCATGCTATGCATGATCATTTGTTTTCATGAATAAGTACATCAAATAAAACGGTAATTATACAAATGTTAAGGTCAAACATAAATAATTTTTTGTTGTTGTTAACAACCGTAAAAAATAGTTGGATAACATTTGTACAGATGGTAGCTTGTTCAAAACATAAAGTTGATAGAATATCGAAAAAATAAATGATAAAGGTTCATGTTTTCAACGAATACGACAGTAATTGTTTAAAACGGGTTAATTACAGTTTGGGTAGGTCTGGACCGCAATGTTTATCCATGTATGATGTTCCAAATGCAACTTTAAACGCAGATAATTGTATAAGGAGTTCACTTCATCGGGTCACGGAGGTATGAGTTGCATCGCCCTTTCAAGAATTGCGAGAGTGTATTTTGTTGAATTTCAACAATTCTGAAAAGTAAATTCTCAAGAAAAAAAGTTATATGTCACTTTAAAAAAATTTTTTCCCTAAAATAATATCAAAAGCCTTTTATGCCGTATAAGTATAAATTATCTATAGTTGTATTAATTAGAAATAGCTTAGCTAATTTTTCCGGAGATAAA
>JACCGJ010012978.1:0-23957 GCA_013407085.1 Atriophallophorus winterbourni
TTCCTTTTTTCGTATCGAAAAATCAGACGTTTTGGAATTTAGAACATTTGTGGCTTGACTTTTTGAGTCGGGTACAGCAGTTTTGGAGTGTACAGCTGAGGTCGACCGTAACAGCAAAACTCTGTAAGAATTTCCTACTTCTGTGGTCCTTTTAGCTGATTCCAAAAAGGGAATAACACTGCATTTTTGCTTTTTTCGGCACACGAATAGCCTTAGTCTCAGATTCCTTCAAGGTGGTTCCGAAATCGTTTAATCGATATGATGGTTTACATCATACATACATACATACAAGCATACTTATATACATATATGCTTACATACATGCATGCATATATACACACATACATACACACATACTGCTGCTGAAAAAGACGGTGTTTCTCATAACCTCACAGCTTTCCTGAAAAACGTGCCACAGAAAAACTGTAGGTGATTTCAATGCCAGAGTTGGTGCAGATTACGAGTCTTGCCAAAACTGTCTCGGAAGGTTCGGTGTAGGTAAATCCAATGAAAATGAGCAACGCCATTTAGAATTGTGCACACAGTTCAATCTTTGTGTCAGTAACACTTTCTTTCAAACAAAACCACAGCATAAAGTCTCCTGGAAACATCCTCGCTCTAAGCATTGGCATCAGCTTGATCTTATTCTTGTTAAGCGAACTAATATAGGAAGCGTGCTCCTCACCAGATCATATCAAAGCGCAGACTGCGACACTGATCATTCACTGGTCTGTGCAAAACTGAAGCTTCCGCACACGAGATTTCACCGCACCAAGTTGTCTGCTAAGCCTAGGATAGACGTCACTCGCATGTGCGAACCTAATCTGACTGCGAGATTCGCGAAAGCCGTCAACACAACCCCACTTGAATCTGCTTCAGAAAACTGGAATTGAAAAAAGCTGCATATGCTGAGTCGCACTTTCTACGTTCGGTCCGAAAAAAGCTCGAACGAGCGACTGGTTCGAAGCAAACGCTTCTGAGATGACTGATGTGCTGCATGAGAAACGCTCAGCATTCTTGAGATTCAAAGGTATGCCAACAGATGAAAACATACGTCTTGAAAACATACGTCTTCTAAGAGCAGCTGGAAATAAGGTCCAACAGACTGCAAGGCGATGTGCAAACGACTATTGGACTGAAGTTAGCCTCAATATCCAAAAAGCTGCGGATACCGGAATTTTTCACGGTATGTATGATGGGATCAAGATAGCCTTGGCCCAAACAAACTTAGAACGGCTCCCATTAAGTCTTTATCTGGTAAGCCGATTGTCGACAAAACTCAACAGATGGAAAGATGGGTAGAGCACTTATCCTCTCTCTACTCTTTGGACAGTACGGATTTTCCGCATGCACTTGAAAATGTCGAACGGTTGCCGACCATTGAATATCTAGATACCCCTCCTGCTCTTGATGAGCTCAATAAGGCAATCGACCGCTTAGCGAATGGAAAAGCCCCTGGTAACGATGGAATTCCACCAGGGCTCATCAAATGCGGTAGAGCAGCATTATTACAGCCTCTTTACCATTAGCTTCTTTGGTGCTGGCAGGAGAGGGGTGTTCCACAAGAGATGCGAGATAGGAAGATCATCACGCTATTTAAGAATAAGGGTGACAAAGGCGACTGCAACAATTACAGAGGAATCTCCCTTCTGAATGTTGTAGGCAAATTGGTTGCTAAAGTCTTACAGATCCGGCTGCAAGTTTTCGCTGATAGAATTTACTCCGAATCTCAATGTGGCTTCCGCAAAGGAAGATCCACCGTTGACATGATCTTCTCCTGAGATAACTTCAAGAAAAGTTTCGGGAACAGCGTATGCCATTATACGCTGTTTTCATTGATTTAACTAAGGCATTCGACTACGTCAGCAAGGAGGGTCTTTTCAAAATGCTTGATTTGATAGGCTCCCCCCCAAGGCTGCTGAGACTCGTTATTTCGTTCCACTCAGGCATGAAAGGCTCAGTTCATTTTAACGGTTGCAGTTCAGAAGCATTTGAAATTCGCCGAGGCGTCAAACAATGGTCTGTTCTTGCTCCCACCCTGTTCAGCATTTTCGTTGCTCTGCTTCTGAAGCCGGCTTTTAGGACAAGAACAGAAGGCATTTACATACGCACGCGAAGTGATGGTAAGCTTTTCAACCTGAACCGGTTGATAGCACAAACCAAAGTACGGGATGTGATAATTCATGACCTGTTGTTTGCCGACGATGCAACGTTTATTGCCCACTCCCAAGAGAACCTATAGTCGCTAATGGACTGTTTTTCGTCGGCATGTACAGACTTTGGTCTAACAATCAGCATGAGCAAGACTAAAGTCCTTGGTCAAGGGACTGTATCGTCACCAATCATCACTGTTGAAAACTGTCAGCTTGAACCAGTACATCATTCCACATATGTTGGTTCAACCATTGCGGATAACCTCTCGCTAGACACGGAGATTGATAAGCGAATTGGCAGAACAGCTGTCATCTTGTCCCGATTGAAATCTCGTGTTTTGTGTAACCGCTAGCTGACTGTAAAGACAAAGGTAATCGTATACCTCGCGTGCGTACTAAATGCTTTGTTATGCGGCAGTGAACCCTGGACCACCCACGCAAGACACGAACGGAAGCTGAATGCTTTTCATCTACGAAGCATCCGTCGTATCTTAAACATTTTGTAGATGGACAGAGTGACTAACTCTGAAGTGCTTTCAAAAGCTGGTCTACAGAGCATGTTCACCCTATTACGCCGGCGCCGCCTGCGGTGGCTTGGTCATGTCTATAGAATTGAAAATGGTCGTATTCCAGAAGATCTACTCTACGGTGCGTTGCAATTAGGAAGTAGACCATTGGGCAGACCGCACTTGCGGTACAAATATGTTTGCAAAAGAGATATGAAAGCTCTTGACATTGACCCCGCAAGCTGGGAAGAACTTGCTCTTGACCGCTCACTTTGGAAGCATTGTGTAAAGCGTCATCTGCAAGCAGGAGTGGAGCAAATACAGCTCTTGGCTGCTGAACGCAGATCACGCCGCCGGCGTGCAACTGATGCAATACAACAGAGTTCTGACTATCGTTGCAAGCGATGCGGGAGAGATTGTTCCTCGCGAATCGGACTGTTTATTCATTCAATAAGCCACAAAACATGAAATTCATACGATGTGATGAACATCCATGGTCCACATCGACCGACGGAGGCCAACAACAACAACATACACACATACATACAATACATAAAAGCATACATACATACATGCATACTTACATACATACATAGAAACATACATACTTGCATACATACATACATACATATAATCAAACATACATACATACATACATACATAAATACAAGCATACTGGTTGTAAGTTCAGGAGATTCGAGCACTCCATAAGCTGCCCACCTGGTAATCATTCACTATAAATAGTAAAATGTGGTTATTATATTAAGAAAGTTATTTATTCCTAATTAATGCAAACTCTTTATTTCCACGCATTCGAAATGTTTTTGTTAAATAATTAATGTTCATCTTTTTTATATGATATTAATATGGATTTTTGAATGATCATTCTAATTCTATTAATTTTTTATTTTTTATTTAACATGACTTCCAAGAGTAATCATTGTAGCTTTCGCACTACGGGTTTAGTATATATTACTCCTGCTAGTGGATTTATACACCCTTAATCATGATTGGTCAAACAATAAATGCTAACCATAGCGATGGCTCCGTTTACAAACAACATAATTGCGCTTAACATCTAGCACCACTTACACTTCTTTTGAATTTTTTCTGAGTGCCCGGTATTCATTATTGGGCACTACAAATGCATTTGAGTATCTGTTACAGATTGACTCTGGTATAACATTATTCTCTGGTTCCCAAAACCTCAGAAAATCTCTCTTGCAATCTGATTTTTCTTGGTTTCTTCACTTTTCCCGTTTTCTAGCGCATTTGTGCTCAATGGAATGGTACCGACAGTGTTAAGAATCCGACTCGATTTGCCAGCGCGCATGCGCTCACGTTCTTTTAATCGGCCTTTTTGGAAGCGTTTCCGGAGCCACAGCAGGCGCTCTAACAACACCCGTTGATGTTGCGAAAACTCGAACGATGCTTGCAGAGGTCTAAGCTTCGTTTTGCAGTCTTGTCTTCGACTTCTGAATTGATACTCCACCTATTTCAGGTATGCATTTATTCTTTGTAGTTGTCATTGACTGACTTCTCTTTGGTTACAATATTTCCGTTGATGTTGGATCAGTTGCAAGAATGGCCACCGATCACTGAACCACTCACTTCCTATTTTCATTCGATGATTCACTACTTGATTTTTGCTCTTGTGCAAAAACAGTTAATAGATCACTTACCCTTTGCACAGCTAAAATATGCTCGTTTTTCTAGTTTCAGTTAATTTTATAATGAACACATCATTATGATTCGTGTTTATAACCACGATATCTCCTTAGTTTCGGCTGATTGACGACGGTTTTTTATTTACCTTCATTAATATGCAACAATATGTTCATCGTTAATCCTCGCCGATTTTCACCCCCTATTTCCTCTTTATCTCTTCCTTATTCTATAAGGTTATACCCCTTTACATGCTTGTAGCACATCCTGCTTCTAACGTTCTTCGATATTGACACTGCCCACCATTATTTAAAATTGAATTTATGCGGAGATGGCATGCATCGGATGTAGCATTTTCCAGCGCAGGCGCATCCGTGTTTATCTAATTCGAACACTTAGAATAATCCACACAACAGCCCACTTGACTTGATGACTAAGTAAAATTGATTCCAATCTGCCGTCATAATCCTACCCTTCAAATAATGCACTCCCGCATAATCTGCCGTCGGAACTTTTATTCAGACGGTATTTGCTTTCTCTGGAACCCTTTATGACCAACAACGTTTTCGTCACCGAATGAAATGATTTTCCAAGAAAAGTTATGAAGTATTATGTTGAATAATACTGTTCTGGCCTCCGGTTACCGAAAACCATCTGTAATACACATGCACCTGGAAAAAATATCCAAACACATTTTGACCAACATTCTCCAACCCTGTGTCATACATGAAATTATTTTTTTCTCATCCTTCGAAACGCAAGGATCGATATATTTAAAATTTTATTAATTATTCCTTTTTATTAAAATTTTGTATCTATATGCTCTGATTTAGTGTGGTATTTTAGCATTTTGTCACCATGAAAATTGAATCGAATTTCTTTGACGATTACCACCACATAAATCCGAGAGCAGCCAGCTGTCGACAATATTTTTACTCTTTGACGGATCGTATAGCTGAGCCGTATTTATATGCAGCTAATAATAGCCTTTTTAGACTTCAAAGGAGAACTTTACTTATTATATCGAAATGTCTTATTTGATAACTTACTGGGCACAGAGATGTACCGCATAGTGTATGCAATTTATGTTCGCATCTTTGTGTGCGTAGGGGTTCATAATGACCTTTCGCAAATTTCGTATCCATGAGTGGCATTCGACGGAATTGTCCAATTTTTCCTTTTCTATTCAATTTGGTAATTGATGCTGTTATGGAATTATGTCACGGCAACCTTCGGAGCTCACATTCTGCGAGGCGGCAAACTTCACGATCTGAACTATGCTAATGCAGCAAGGAAGCTGTTTTACTGATTTTGTTCTACTCGTTGACGAAACTGAATTTATTGTTTGTTTCATTCGAGGTGTAGGCACCTCATCTCGGCTTATTGTGCTTGCTCATTTATAGATTCTGTATCATTTTAGGCCCCACCCTTCATCATTATGTCATTTTTGCACTGCCGTAACGCTTCCAATACTTGCTAATCGTTAGGCGCTATTTCTGATAATGAAGACATGCCCAGTGTAACGGTAAATTTCACAAGCCATTTCATTTACGGCAGATCTGTAATGCGCTGCTGCACATCCATTGTGGTTGAATCAGTATTGATGCCTATGCTGAATGTCTATTTAGGCGTCGAGCAACCCTTCTGAATATCCGGTGAATACTTATGGTCTTTAATATTAATATCAGCGTCGATCAGAGGATAAGTGCTCACAGCATGTAAATTGTTTATGAAAATTTTATATTCAATTAAAATCACAAAATATGTGACCCGCAAATGCTAAACCATCCTCCTCCTTATATTTAATTAATCGAGGTCACATCGGTTTAAAATAAGTAAGTTTGGCATATTCCAAATCAGGCGAATAATAACTTGGCCTCTGCGAGCAACCACTACGATTTGTCTTTGGTCTTTCGTGAACCTGACGCCCGTGGTTGAATGCATTTTGAACTCATTTTTATTGTTAGTTGTACTCACTTGTGAGATTCTTCTTGCTCTCCGAAACATTTGGAAGCTTGTTGCTTAGCGTATTGAAGAAGAAGAAGAAAACTTTATTCGTTAAAACGGATTTTCAGTTAATCAAAGTAGTTTAAACACAGAATGTCAATGCAAATAAGAGGGACGTCAAACTTTGATGGGAAAATTTGAGATTGCCAGTCACATTCAAATCCAAAACAGCTTCGGATTCGTCTGCAGGCATTAGGCTTTTTGATTGTGATGGAAGTTGGTTAAAAGTCATGCTGCACGATTTTTGAACCCTCATGTATAATTTTTCTTTCGCATTTTTCTGACTGGCACAGCAAATTCCCCGTCCTTCAAAATAAAAATATTGCGCAGCATTTGAAACGTGCGGGGCATCAAACGTCCTTCGTTTACATGTTCGCGACATGTTAAAACGTTTTAAAAACAGAAGGTTCCGTGTTGACTGAAAAAATAAAAACGCATGAAAACATTAATTTTGAGCACGGCCAATTTGAAGGCCCCGCTCCAAAATATCTAACTTGCCGTAAAAATCGGACCACTTTTGAAATATTGTTAGTGCCGACACCCGCTTGCGTTTTCTTACCGTTCACCAGTTTCATCAATGTCATGCACTGGTGATTCTGGACTTTACATGTAGCCGATAATAAGCCGCAGCACAACTCACAGCACTTTCCTCGCTACTGTTGTTGCAGAAGAAATTCGAGCAATTGTACAAAATTCATTTGCTACTGAGCGCGTTTACAATCGCTGGTCAATAACTTTTGCAGAATCGATCACATCGAGCAGCAATCTGTTACGCGGGCGTTTTTCACTAGTCCATAATATTTGTAGATTGTTTTCTGAGTTATTAATGCTATCCTGTAGGCGATGTGATGTCGATGCATACAATGTACTGTATGGCTAGCAGTCATGTTACATTTTTTTAGTTTCATAGCGATGTCACTCATGTCTGTTATGTCATTGGTCTTTGCGTCGTCCACTTGAATTGCTTTTCAACCTCTGTTTCCAGCACTATACTATGATCTCATCATCAACCAATCTGGCATTCTTAACTTGCCTAGGTTCATTAGGAACAAACTGTATGTTGGGTGAGGCGTCCCCACACATCACACGTGCGACCTTGCGACCTTGCAGATGCATGCTGTGAAACGTGCTAACCTTACGCTTCAATGTCCTTACCGCTCACTTCGCACACCACATCTGTTCTCTATATAAACACTGGCCCTGTCCAGCTGTAGGACCTTCGAACCTGTGTCCTGACTCACGGATTGGTCATTTCATATCCATCCTGTGTTGTTCTGTTCTCTGTCTCTCGTATCATCTAGTTGATCACCTGGCACAACTATCTCTCAACCCACACTACATAGAAACTTGGTGACGGGGTGTTTAAAATCATGTTAGCTGAATCCGAAGTGTCTGTTTTACAAAAGCTGCTCGAACGACTATTCCGGATAAAAGAAACAAATTCTTCTGCGAATGATCCAAAATCTCCATCTACCGAATCTCTCATGTCATCTATAATGGAATTTCACTTCGACCCGGAAAATAATGTGACTTTGGACACGTGGTTCGGGCGTTATGAAGATATATTCCGAATAGACCTCAAGGACCTGGGAGATGACCGCAAAGTACGGCTGCTGTTGCGCAAATTGGGTGCAGCGGAATTAGAACCCACGTGACCGTACATTCGAAGAGAATGTCGAATCACTCAAGCAATGATTTGGTGATCAATCATCTCTATTCAGTATTCGCTACCGCTGTCTTATTATGGTCATGAATGAAACAACCGATTTTGTGACACATTTCAGAAACGTTAATAAAGAGCGTGAACGCTTCAAATTGCGCTCACTGACTGTCGATCAATTTAAATGTCTCATTTTTAATAGCAGTCTGCGATCCTCGCGGTTTACAGATATTCGGACTCGTTTATTGAATCGTCTCGAGCAGGATCCAATTATGACTCTCCAAGCAATCGGAGAAGAACACCAACGTCTCATGAACATTAAAAACGACTCCGTTCTTGTGCAGTCGAACATTCGTGCCAATTACACAATCCAGGCGGTACATCAACCAAAGCAGAACAACACTCAACAACAGTCTCCGCACTTAGCTCGACAACCAAAGCTGCTAAACACAGCTCAAAAATCCAAGCCACCGTATCCATGCAGACATTGCGGAGAATGGCTCCTACAGAACCAATCGATGCAGTAATGCAATCGAATAGGACACAAAGATGGGTTCTGTCATAAAACAGTCAACCGGAAGACACCAAACGAACGAAAAAGGTACGTCTCACACCGTCCTACCCGGGCATCAAAACCCTTTCCGCGATCACAAAGCCTTCGTGCTAACAAGCAAGAAGGCTTTGTAGTGGCTAACATAGCTGTGCAAACAATTGATCGTAAATTATCTGATGCCGTCAGAGCACTTCCGTTCACAGTGACGGAAATTAAGATGGAAACAAGATCAGACCCAATTCTTCTGAAAGCCATCGAATACACAAAAACGAAATGGCCAAAGAAAATTCGGGAGGGTCCATTGTTGGCCCTTTCGAGACGAGGTGAGCCTCTTTCTGTCATTAATGATTGCCTCATGTACACTGACCGTGTAATAATGCTCTCTTCTCTCCGTTTTCGAGTTCATAGACAACTCCATTGGGACACCAGGGAATCGGTCGAATGGAAGCAATCGCAAAATCTCGCGTGTTCTGGCCGGGCATCGACAAAGATATCGAAAATGTGGTTCGTTCTTGCTCTCGGTGCCAACAAGCTTCGAAATCCCCCCCTCGTCAACAACCAATTCCATGGCCGCCCACAACCCAACCTTGGGAGAGAGTACACTTGGTTTTCGCCGGTCCGATCGATAATGTATCCTATCTCATCGTGGTTGACGCTCACTCAAAATGGCCAGAAATCACTCCTGTGAATCCGCCAATTGCAACCGCTACCATCAACGCTTTGAATCAAATCTTCAGTCAACATGGCCTACCAAACACCATCGTTTCCGACAATGGTTCGCGATTCACCTCCGCCCTGTTTGAACAGTTCTGTAGAACACACAATATTGATAACCTCCGGTCTCCGCCCAACCACCTCCAATCCAACGGTCAAGCCGCACGCTTTGTTGACACCTTGAAACGTGCACTCTTATAAGCGCCTGGGTAGGGGACAACTATGGAAGTGCTTCAACGATTTCTGTGGTCCACCGGTCCGCACCGCATCCTGGTTTGCCTAACCAGCAATCGCCAGCAGAAGTCCTCATGGGGCGTAAATTGCGCGCAACTCTAACGAATATGTCACCAACTCAAACCCAAGACCAAGAAGAACGTTCTGTGAGAAACTGTCCTCCACTAAATAATGGGACCTATTTTTCGATTCGTGATCTTTGCCGAACAGGAACCCTTGGGCCTACGGACGAATCACTAATATTCGAGGTTCAGTTCTCTATGAAGTGACCGTCCCAGATGGTGTATGGGTAAGCCATCGCAACCAATTACGTCCTGCAACTTCCAATCCTCAATGCCAACCTCCAGTTGATGCTAGCGTTCCACTGGATATATTACTTGACACGTTTAAATTACCCGTTCAAACCACAGAAACCACCAAAACATCGAACCCACTGACACTCATGCGAGGCGAGCGAATTCTCAAACCAACTAAACAGGTTACGGGTTGACCCTAGAAGGCCATAGTACGAAAGTTTCGCGAGGGGAGGTGTTGGGTGAGGCGTCCTCACCCATGACACGTGCGACCTTGGTAATGTCCTTATCCGAACATTGTGGATGCATGCTGTAACACGTGATAACCTTACGCTTCAATGTCCTTACCGCTTACTTCGCGCACCCCTTTCTGTCCTCTATATAAACAGTGGCCCTGTCCGGCTCTAAGACCTTCAAACCTCTGTCCTGGGTCTCGGATTGGTCATTTCATATCCATCCTGTGTTGTTCTGTTCTCTGTCTCGGTGGGTTTGGTCTCTCGTATCATCTATTTGATCACCTGGCACAACTGTCTCTCAACCCACACTACATAGCACTGTAACAACATTTGCGATCAATTGGCCGTTTTGATTGCTGATTTCTACCCTTCTAATCTTACTGCGCCTGTTCTCAGGTTCACCAGCTTAATTCTTTTTTCTCTTATATTATTTTTGCCGGCCTCGCAGCTCGTGTTACCTACTTAGCGATCGGTGGCTTCTTGGCACTTATGATATCTCACGTACATTTTGGAGTGATATGCTTGCCACCAGCTCTTCCTAGCATGTTGTTTAAAATCGATTGCTCAACAAAATGTTAATGGTTCCATCGGATGTAGATATGTAAAGATTTCCTCCTATTTATACTTATCCCTATTTTTGTAAAATGGATATTTGTGCCGTCATTTGTCATGCTACTCACACGATGAGAGTAGTTTATAAAATGCAGCAACCACGCTCTCCATTTCGCTTCTCGTACTCTTATTATCACTTGGATGATTTTGCGTTGAATGACTTACTCAGGTAAATTAGCGAATCGCTGAGATCAGTGATATAAACTATAAGATATAAATTTAATCCCGTCAGCATTCAAATATCCCTGAACAGTGGCCTCGAACATTGCTGTGAAATCTTGCAGCTCCTTTGTACCGTAACATTTTGCTTTATAGATTTTATAAGTACTGAGTTAGAAGCGCCGCATGCTACCAAGGTTGTTCACCTATCAAAAACTCGCTAACCAATCACAGCTCAAACACAACACCGTTTTATGTTTTTGCTCGTTATTTCGCCCCAAGGATAAATTTAAACAGCCTATTCTTCTATTCGAAGCGTGCTATGTTATATGTGAATTAGGTCCTTAGAGGTAAAGGTTTATTTAACTATCGATAACTTTAGTTTGGGAAGCGATGTCTATATTTTTCATTGAATAATCCACATTTCTATTTCCAGTCGGGCCTACTTGACCTGTTAGGGATCAACACGGGTTTCGTAATATCGAAGCATTACACGCGTTAGGATTTCTCACATTAGACTGGGCTCTCGGTGGTCACCGTGATCCATCCTACTAATGTTGGTGCCCATTTTAAACCCGGATAAGGTGGGATAATCAAACTTCGTCATGTGCGTAGCTGTAACCAACTCTCCGCTCGCATTGTCCGTTAGGCAATGTTTATCTCCGGTTTCGTTCAGTTTGAAATAGCTTCACTTACTGGATATGGTCGTACGATGTTGTGTCGTTTCTTCGAATAACTTTCAGCATGCAGTACAGCAGGATGTGACGAGTTAAGTGCATTCACGTTCATGCTGAGTCAACAAGTTCGTACTATTACTTCATCCTATTATGGAGATGCGAAGTGCATTAGTGATAAGCGCTAATCACGAGCTTTAAAATGATATGCAGAACTTCAACCTCCGTCACAACACAAGACCAAGGAGCGCCGAAAAGTTCTACGGCGACAAGTGTGAACGAGAGGAATGCATTCGAACGGTTCGAGCGACAAGTAGTATGCGAAAATTGATAACGTCAGATGCAATCGAACGATATGCAATACGTCAATGGTGGTCAAAGGAGCACTCCATGGTGAGGGCTTCAACTGTACCGGTTGGCAAGAAATCGACTGTCAAATCAGATCGAAGTGACGACCGGGACAGACATGTTGAGGGTCAGTGTTGTGGTTGTTTGTTAGCCTATATAACCTGGGCGTGTGTATGTCATTAGGCTTGTGTGTAATAAACGCGTTTGACCAATTGGTTTCTCCTGTGTTGTGCGATTCGTGGTTCATCGCGATTAGCGTCTGACAGGTTGACCTCAGGTGTGAATCGAGACACCATCGATGTGTTGGCGTACAACGCGGGGTAACGTAGTTATTGTTAGACAGATGAAAATGTTATATGGTGATTGTCCAGGTGGGCTTGCTGAAATAACCTGACGCAATCAATACCGAGCTACCTCTACCCATACCCGCTACACTATGACCTCGCTGTTCGGTGGATATAAGGTAATTTGACGCCCATCACCACATGGGTGTGTTGTATTAATAATTCTTCGTAAATGTTTCGATTAAAAACTAACGACTATCTCGCAGTTTGTAAGCAAGCGTTGCTATTATCTCAAAGCGTATAGAGGCACTAGGATAGCGAAACTCAAGCCTCTAATATTCACATACCAAAATGGCAATTAATTGCAGTAACGTATGATGGTTTTGAAACACTAATCATGGATTGTCAAATGAAGACAATCAGTGGCTTCAGCTTAGTAGCGTTACCAGATACATTGGTCATTACAACATCTGTTTTCATAAAACAGCTATGCACCGCTCTTTTCTCAGACAAGCCTGACTCGCAATAGCAACGCCCAGAGTGACCTATCTGAATGAACTACTTAACTCTTGCTATCAAAGTTGGGCGTCTATGATGCGATTCTCAGCCCCTCTTATCCTCATCAATCTTATCTTATGAAAAAGTCCTGGTTATTGTATTTACTCATTAACTGGAGACGAATATGACTGACTGATGGTTAATGACTACCCGTTTCACAATCCATTCATAGATTTCCTAAATCAGGAACAGAAGCTTTGTTTCCTACGATTATGGTCAATTTTGATTGCGTATAATCGGTCAACCCCCGAACGCTCTCCAATCGCAGCTTTTACGTACAACTGGCCTTACCATTTTGAGCGCTTTTTGTTTCACTCGAACTAGACAAAACCAAATCCAAATCTATCCATTCGATTCTGAAGCTGATTGCTATAGACCACTCTTTCAATTTCATTGGATATTTAAGGCTTTGCCGACATGACGCGAGAATACATTCCCTTTAAATATCTCAATTATTTTGAGTGCATAGCCTGGAACATTTTGAAGGCATAATCAGTCTAATCTGATGGCTCGGTTCTTTTCTTCTTCAATATACAAAACGAAAGAAAATATTTATCCTGTTGATCTGTGACATGAATTCCTTGTATCAAATGTCGCCACTCGGTCCAGTCTCGTACAATATTCAAATACTCGGTGGGTGGCATACCTCACTTTCTAGCGTGTTCATTTAAATTCTAAAGACTTCGATTTGATTATTTTTCAGGCTAGTGGAAACATCATTGTCACGCTGATTGTGGCCTTGAATTGAAAAATGACGTGTGTATTGAATCGGTTAGAGTAGCATTTGGTAACGATCATCAGACGACCATCATCAGACCAAGGGTGTCAGCACGAACAGGATTTAGGTCCAAATTGAATCGCCAATCCTAAACTGAACATGTCGTGTTAGGCGCACAGCTCGCTAATTGTGTTTCTACGATCTCTCCGAGCCAAATCTTGATCGGTCGTATGCGAATCCGAAAATGTAAATGGGACATGCAGGACAAATCGTTTAACTACTAGCTGATTAAGCAAGTAAACTTTCACCATCACGTTTGGGTGAAGTGCTTTTGAGAACATGGGGAATCCTCAAAGGTTGGACATTAAAAACAAAATACGCTAAGTGACAAATTTTCTCAGAGGTGCTACCTGTTTAGAAAGGAGAAGCTTATGTGTGGCGTTTAGCAAGGATGTTGTTTGGTTCAAAACGCTTCCAGAAAAATAAGCACAGTGCATTTATGGCAGCAAACATTCATGGTTGCATTGTAGTGGCATCGAATTCAGAGACAACCCCAAGCACGCATTTGAGTCGGTTTGGGAGAGCGGGAGGTGATACGCATCTCAATGTTGCTGAATTCATAGTACGTTTTTCCAGTTATGAATAGTGTTTCACCTGTAAATGGAAATAACTGAGTTATTCATTTTTTAATAAATTTATTCGTGATATTTTATCAAGAGTTTTCACTTAGAATCCCACGACGTTTTCCCATTTGGGAAAATTTTCCCAGCCCTAATTTCCCAGTAGCAAAATGGTAAGATACTCTAACAGGCTAGCAGCCTGTCATTTGGGTGAAATTACATCACTTATACAGCTCCGTTTACGAAACCGTTGGTAATCATGTGTTCCATTTGCTCTAGCGTGGTGATTTGGAAAGTGTGAGTATTTACCATGTCAAGTGTTCAAACATTTTATTGTAGAAATTCGCTCAATTAAATCCACGGAATGTCGGTATATGTAAAATGAAGGCCTTTTAAACATCCAAAAGTACAGTGAAGACCATCGTATAATAAACAGCTTGGTATAAACGTAGATCTTTTGTTAGAATCCGACTCGTGATGTCTCCCGGCAAAGAAACCCATTCTCATAGAAAAAAGCATTATGAAGACTATCCAGACAAGAATGGAGAATATTCAAAGCCTATAAATGCTTGCTTGTTCGGATTAACCCCTGGGGTTTAATTAGTGCAGGTGATTTTTAGTGTGCAGGATTTTAAAAGCCAATATGAGGATGCACCATTTGCGTTGCTACGTAAAGTCTTGCAGATAGAGAATTTGCACATGTAGAGGTTAATTCATGTAACGCGATTATCTTAGATACACTATTTTGTATCTTTTTTCAGTCTAACTCTTCCGAGACCATGTGCGAAAGCACGTGTTGAATATTCCATACCAAGAGACACGTATGAACTAAGTACTCAGTCTAGTGTTTCGGGTGCAAATCTACTGAATATCCTTTTTGAATTATGAAGGATGGGGTACGCTTTATTACAAACCATTAGGCAGTGAATTTGTTTTGAGAATACAGCACTGAAAACTGTCCCTATGATTGCCGAAACTATATTTTGAATACCAAGGTGCCGAATGTCACAAAGAGTTTTCCCAGCTGCAATATTTTACGTTTTTGAGGATCAGCATGTATCTCATGGCTGTGTCTAATAATGTATGGTGCACATATACCAGTGTAGTGTTTTATAGTAGTGTTATATCTGTGATGTGCTACTACTGGCCCAGTTTTGGGTTTGACAAAACACAACCGTAACTGATTCCCGATTGAATGAATGAATGAATGATAATCACATTATGCACTTACGATGGATAGTGATTGCTGTTTGATCGACAATTCGTTCACTGTATATACTATAGCACTGTATAAATAGCTCATCACCGATATAACAAGTATCTCTTACGTAGAATTGAAATCCAGAGAATACTAGTAAATGACAGGAGTAACACAACTGTTTAATCGTCATGACGGTAGAGGAGTATGCGTTGTTCATCCCGAATATAAAGATTATTATCAAGACTGTTCTCCAAGACTGATAAAACTCGTTATTTCTTTCTACTCAGAGATGAAAAGCTCAGTCTATTTAACGGTTGCAGTTCAGAAACCATTGAAATTCACCGAGGCATCAAGCATGGAAGTCTTCTAGTTCCTATGCGTTTCGGCGTTTTCTTTGCTCTTCTGCTGAAGTATACTTTCAGGACGAAAGCAGGAGGTTTTTTTCCTACGCACACGGAGTCATTGCAAGATTTCAAGTGGAACCACTTGGAAGCGCAAATCAAGATAAGGGATGTGCTAATCCGTGGCCCTCATTGCTCACTCGCAACAACGCCTCTAGTCGATAATTGACTGTTTTTCGTCGGCTTGCAAAGTCTGAATTGACAATCAGCATGAGCAAGACCAAAGTCCTTGGTCAAGGGACTCTATCGCCTTCTATCATTACTATTGTAAACTGTCAGCTTGAACCATCATACGCTTATAATGTACGTCCATGGTCGACATCGACCGAAGGATTCCAATAACAACAACTTGGCAATTTGTACCACAGCAGCGTAGCAGTACCTTTAATGTCATTAGTGGTTTTGTGGAGCAATTAGTCACGTCATTACTACTTATCGTTTCGGGAATATATTCCAAATGGTGAATGCATTGTTTTCTTACAAAGTGATTTATTGTCCTGTCTACATTTGTTATTCACTTTTCATGAATTACACGAATGGGAACTTTAGGCGTTATACTGTCATCCTATCTCTCTTTCAACAATTGTAGTCTCAAATTTTAATAGTATTTTACGATCAGAGTCAATTATTCTAGAATATCTACCGAGTACTGGATCGAAGTTTGCTTTAACATTTCAGTCGCCTTTGGAACCAGCTTACCACGGAGCCCAGAGAATACTTCTTGAACATGCGTCGGAGCTCCTTTCCAGCCGTCCATGATTAATCGTGGATAATCTGGTTCAGCGGCAACTTTTCCACAGCTGCCTGCTTCCGCGTCAAATCTCCAATACCGATAACCGGACATCAAATAGACTTCTTTGTTTTCCGACCACTGGAATATAGTGTCAACTTTTTTTACTTCTACCGGCAACCCGATTTCGGTCAGAAACAGCCCTTGATGCGGACATGGCCAGGCCAGTTGCGATACATCACGTAATATCCAAAACCGATCACCTGTCAATGTGAGAAAACTTCACTACTTGAGTAATTCGTGTATGATCCTGGCAAAATTTTGGCTACATTATATGTACCGCCGTTTACATTACAAACTTGTGGCAAATGCTACACATTTGGGTGCCTTTCGATCACACCCCACGATCTGGTTTAGCTCTGTTTGCAGTCATCCGGTAGCAACTGTAGGATCAGGATCCGCATAAATGGAAACGTGAAGAAATCGCAAACGATGTGTAAACATTTCAATTTGGATCGTTTAAATAATTGGAAAAATGTTCATCATATTTTTTCTCGCTAGCATTACATCAAAACCGCATTACCAACAGCAGGTTATTGGTGTTGACAGATGGTTTTCAATCAAGGGTTTCAACACTACGACCGGGATTTGCACTGCGAATTCGAGTGAGGGTAAGATGATTTCTTGAGTCGTATTCAAGGACTCGAGTTCAACAACAAACCCCACGCGAATCTGTTTCAGAAAACTGGAAATCGATAAAAAGCTGCATATGCCGAGTCGCACTTTCCACTTTCGTTCCGAAGAAAGCTCAAACGAGCTACTGGTTCGATGCAAAAGCTTCTGAGATGACAGCTGTGTGCTGTGCTCTTGAAGTTCAAGGTTATGCCAACAAAGTTGTGCTGAAAACTTACGACTTCTAACAGTAGCTAGAAATAAGGTCCAACTGACTGCAAAGCGATGTGCAACCGACTATTGGACTGAAATTAGCCTCAGTACACAAAAAGCTGCGGATATCTGAAATTTTTACGATATGTATGATGGGATCAAGAGAGCCATTGGCCCAAATAAACTGAAAACGGCTCCAATTAAGTCTGTATCTGGTAACCCGATTGTCGTCAAAACTCAGCAGATGGAAAGATGGGTAAAGCACTTCTCCTTTCTTTACTCCATGGACAGTACGGTTCAACTGCATGCACTTGGAAATGTTGAGCAGTTGCCGACCATTGAATATCTAGATAGCCCTCCTACTCCTGATGAGCTCAATAGGGAAACCGACCTCTTAGCGAATGGGAAGGCTTCTTTTTACGACGGAATTCCACCTGAGCTCAGCAAATGCGGTAGAGTAGCATTAATACAAACTCTTCAACCACTTGCTTTTTCGATGGTGTCAGGAGGGAGGTTTCCCACAAGAGATGTGAGACACAAAGATCATCACGCTATTTAGGAATGAGGGTGACAGAGGCGACTGCACCAATTACAGGGGAATCTCTTCCTGAATGTTGTAGGCAAACTCTTTGCTCAAATTTTACATGTCCGGCTACAAGTTTCAGCTGATAGAATTTACTCCGAATCTTAATGTCTCCCGCAAGGAAAGATCAACCGTTGACATGATCTTCTCCCTGAGAAAACTTCAAGAAAA
Source organism: Atriophallophorus winterbourni (assembly GCA_013407085.1). NCBI lineage: Eukaryota > Metazoa > Platyhelminthes > Trematoda > Plagiorchiida > Microphallidae > Atriophallophorus > Atriophallophorus winterbourni. Next base: position 17,966 of record JACCGJ010012978.1, read on the forward strand.
GTGTTTCGAAAAACGTATGCCATTATACGCTGTCTTATTGATTTAAATGAGACATTCGACTCCGTCAGCAGGGAGGGTCTTTTCAAAATGCTTGATGTGATTGGCTGCCCCCGGGGCTGCTCAAACTCGTTATTGCGTTCCAATCAGGCATGAAAGGCTTAGTCCATTTCAATGGTTGCAGTTCAGGAGCCTTTGAAATTCGCGGAGGCGTCAAACAAGGGTGTGTTCTCGCTCCCACGATGTTCGGCATTTTCTTTGCTCTGCTTCTGAAGCACGCTTTTAGGACGAGGACAGAAGGCATTTACCTACGCACGCGAAGTGATGGCAAGCTTTTTAACCTGAACCGGTTTACAGAACAAACCAAAACACGTGATGTGCTAATCCGTGACTTGTTGTTTCTCGAAGATGCAGCCTTTATTGCTCACTCCCAAGAGAACCTCCAGTGTCTAGTGGACTGTTTTACGTCGGCATGCAATGACTTTGGGCTAACAATCAGCATGAGCAAGACCAAAGTCCTTGGTCGAAGGACTGCATCGCCTTCAATCATCACTGTTGGAAACTGTCAGCTTGAACCAGTTCATCATTTCACATATCTTGGTTCAACCATTGCAGATAACCTCTCGCTATATACGGAGATTGATGAGCGGATTGGCACAGCAGCTGTCATTTTGTCCCGATTGAACTCTCGTGTTTGGGGTAACCGCAAGCTGACTGTAAAGACAAAGATGATGGTGTACAGCGCGTGCGTACTAAATGCTTTACTGCACTGCAGTGAAACCTGAACCACCCACGCAAGACACGAAAGGAAACTGAATTCTTTCCATCTACGAAGCATTCGTCATATCTTGAATATACGGTGGATGTACAGAGTGAATAACGCTGAAGTGCTTCCAAAAGCTGGTCTACAAAGCATACACACCCTATTAGGTCAGCGCCGCCTGCGGTGGCTTGATCATATCTATAGAATGGATAATGGTCGTATTTCGAAAGAACTACTATATGTGAGTTGCAATTAGGAAGTCGACCATTATACAGACCGCACTTGCGGTACAACGACGTTTGCAAAAGAAGGATAAAAGTTCTTGGCATCGACCCCACCAGCTGGGTAAAACTTGCTCTTGACCGCTCACTTTAGAGGCATTGTGTAAAGCGTCGTCTGCAAGCTGGGGAGTAGCAGATACAGCTCTTGGCTGCTGAATGTATATTACCCCGCTGGCGTGTAACTGACGCCCTACAACAGAGTTCTGACTATCGTTGTAAGCGCTTCGGGAGAGATTGTTTCTGCCGAATCGGACTGTTTAGTCATTCAAAAAGCTGTAAAACATGAAAATTTGTGCGGTTGTGTTGTTAATCCATGGTCGACATCGACCGAAGTAAACGAACAATTCTAGGGCTAATGGTCTCACTGTTCAGGTTTTGAGATTTACACAGATCGCGGAGTTGCGCAGCTGAACGAACATTTAGAAGTCCAGTGTGTGTTCTCGAGAAACGTTTTTGCGATTTGGTAGAGTGTATTACAATATAATCCGTTCATATGAAAAGAAATTCATTTCAGCGTTACTCTCATATCTACCCAGTCATACTGATGTAGCGATTCCGTGGAGCGAAAATTAATAAATGAATTAAATGCCAACGTACAATGTAAACAGAAATGAAACTATTATATTCTTAATGAAATACCTGTACACCACAAAATATGACTTCGTTTTTTAATATAACTTCTCACATCGGTAATATAAAATAACAACAAACGGTACCGAGAATATTGGTGAACCAGAGAAAATTATTCAACTCAAAATTAGCGATTCATCGTTTTACAACACCCGGAACTCATCGTACAACTGAGTCCCAAACTCTGGCAGCTTCGTATGCAACGACAGTTCATTATATTCTCCTTCGGATTCTCTGGATTTCGCTAACTGGAGTTGTAATCTTGGAACGTTTGTGACATGACGCAAGAGTTCGCCTGCTTAACGGAGATCTTTGCATCGCAAATACACAGCAACGGCTGCCTCTAACGAGCCGGACAACTCATAGAGCTTGGCAGCTTCGGGTAATTGCTATGAAGCGGAATTGTCTAGTGTAGTTGGTGTGAAGTAGATAAATTTTCAGAGATGAATTTGTAACGTTTTCAAATAAATAATTTTTCAGAAATTTGATGGACAAATACATGACATTATTATACTGTGCTGATTTAGAAGAAATTAATGCATGCACTCTGAATCGTTACCATTATAATGTACTTCAAATCTGTGTAAAATGTTTCTAACAAACCCGTATCTTGAGGCAAATAACGCACGCAATTTTGGCACTTTATTGCATGCTTTATTCTATTAGATTGAGTAAAGCCAATACCGATAATTGAGTACTAATTCAACCCGTTTCTTAGAGTGTACATAGATAGTGCAGTTTGTTGTACATGAAGCCGAATCCGGTCTTCTTAAAATAGTATCACAATAACCAAAGCTGGAATTGTGCATGGATTCGAGACCAGAATTGACACCCAATTAGAATCTACAAATCCTAATCAATTTAAACTAGAATGTTGTGGCAGTTGAGATCCCAATATAGCGAACTGTGATCAAACTTTCAATAACATGTTTTAGCTACGCTCGACACCCACGCGTTTATCTCTTTCAGTCATAACAATTACAGGTCAGGTGGCCATCTTGAACTTTCGTAGATTTATTCTGGCATATGCTTGTTTCGCTTTTAAAGACTTGTCATACTTACCTTGATCTTTTGAAGAAACAACCTTCTGGGAGAAGTTCAATGCTCATGCTCATTAAATACAGACAAAATGCAAGATAAGAAATTTAATCCACTATGTTCATCACCAGTTTAGCCACTCAACTTTATATCGGCCGTCATCAACGACGGGAAGACATTCGACAAACTTGACGCTAATTAAACGTTTTTAAAAAAAGATATTTGAGAATTTTGCGAAATAATTACGTCCAAATGACAAATTTTGCGGAAACTTTAGACCAGCTGAATAAGAAATTAATTGTCAGAATGATAGATAAACCAGAACAATCTTCATTTGTTGCCGTATATAAGCACGACAATTCATCAACGTCGTATTTCGACACTCCTTGACCATTTGAATACCACTGATATAGAAAAGAAAAAAGTCATTATAAATAATTTGTCGTAGACAATTGGGCAAGAAAGATTGAAGCAGAGGATGACGCAAGAATGGTTGTTTAAAAAACCTTAATCCATAGATTTATAGGAAAATAATTGTGCATGGATTCGAGACAAGAATTGACACCCAATTAGAATCTACAAATCCTAATCAATTTAAACTAGAATGTTGTGGCAGTTGAGATCCCAATATAGCGAACTGTGATCAAACTTTCAATAACATATTTTAGCTACGCTCGACACCCACGCGTTTATCTCTTTCAGTCATAACAATTACAGGTCAGGTGGCCATCTTGAACTTTCGTAGATTTATTCTGGCATATGCTTGTTTCGCTTTTAAAGACTTGTCATACTTACCTTGATCTTTTGAAGAAACAACCTTCTGGGAGAAGTTCAATGCTTAAGCTCATTAAATACAGACAAAATGCAAGATAAGAAATTTAATCCACTATGTTCATCACCAGTTTAGCCACTCAACTTTATATCGGCCGTCATCAACGACGGGAAGACATTCGACAAACTTGACGCTAATTAAACGTTTATAAAAAAGATATTTGAGAATTTTGCGAAATAATTACGTCCAAATGATAAATTTTGCGAAAACTTTAGACCAGCTAAATAAGAAATTAATTGTCAGAATGATAGATAAACCAGAACAATCTTCATTTGTTGCCGTATATAAGCACGACAATTCCGACACCCCTTGGCCAATTGAATACCACTGATATAGAAAAAAAAGTACATGAGCATACAATACGTCATTATAAATAATTTGTCGTAGACAATTGGGCAAGAAAGATTGAAGCAGATGATGACGCAAGAATGGTTGTTTAAAAAACCTTCATCCATAGATTTATGGGAAAATAATGTGGGTATTTTTATCTCTGAGAATTTCCTTGCAAAGGAAATGAGATACCCGATTTAGGTGAAATGCTGCATAGAGGGTAGGATTGAATCCATGAGGCCATCACACACTAGACAGAAAACTAGTGAGCATATAGAGAGGGAAGTTGATACTTACAATAGGAAAATCACTGGTGACAATGCAGTTGACAAACCACAGTCGAGTTAATAATTTCATGCGAATAAATCCCATAACCAATAGTACATACAGAATTCTTCAATGATGATTTTTTCACTGTATAATAATCTTGAATTAATTACCCGCAATCATTATTTCGGATGCAGAATGAAAACGAATATGAACTAAAATATTCATTTGCATGCTTTTCCGTCATTCACACCCCACGACCGGTTTCGTGCTGTTTGCACTCATCAGGTAGGGACAGTAAGATCAGGATCCGCATGCGCTTGAAACAGTGGAGGAATGGTAAACAAGGAGCGCTTGTATGCCACTGTTGGATAAGGCTCGTACGACGAACCTGTTCAAAGCATGTGTCGAAACACATGTTAAATGGGGTTAAACCCATAACCATGAAACAAAATATTCATTTGCATGCTTTTCCGTCATTCACACCCCACGACCGGTTTCGTGCTGTTTGCACTCATCAGGTAGGGACAGTAAGATCAGGATCCGCATGCGCTTGAAACAGTGGAGGAATGGTAAACAAGGAGCGCTTGTATGCCACTGTTGGATAAGGCTCGTACGACGAACCTGTTCAAAGCATGTGTCGAAACACATGTTAAATGGGGTTAAACCCATAACCATGAAACAAAATATTCATTTGCATGCTTTTCCGTCATTCACACCCCACGACCGGTTTCGTGCTGTTTGCACTCATCAGGTAGGGACAGTAAGATCAGGATCCGCATGCGCTTGAAACAGTGGAGGAATGGTAAACAAGGAGCGCTTGTATGCCACTGTTGGATAAGGCTGGTACGACCAACCTGTTCAAAGCATGTGTCCAAACACATGTTAAATGGGGTTAAACCCATAACCATGAAACAAAATATTCATTTGCATGCTTTTCCGTCATTCACACCCCACGACCGGTTTCGTGCTGTTTGCACTCATCAGGTAGGGACAGTAAGATCAGGATCCGCATGCGCTTGAAACAGTGGAGGAATGGTAAACAAGGAGCGCTTGTATGCCACTGTTGGATAAGGCTCGTACGACGAACCTGTTCAAAGCATGTGTCGAAACACATGTTAAATGGGGTTAAACCCATAACCATGAAACAAAATATTCATTTGCATGCTTTTCCGTCATTCACACCCCACGACCGGTTTCGTCTGTTTGCACTCATCAGGTAGGGACAGTAAGATCAGGATCCGCATGCGCTTGAAACAGTGGAGGAATGGTAAACAAGGAGCGCTTGTATGCCACTGTTGGATAAGGCTCGTACGACGAACCTGTTCAAAGCATGTGTCGAAACACATGTTAAATGGGGTTAAACCCATAACCATGAAACAAAATATTCATTTGCATGCTTTTCCGTCATTCACACCCCACGACCGGTTTCGTGCTGTTTGCACTCATCAGGTAGGGACAGTAAGATCAGGATCCGCATGCGCTTGAAACAGTGGAGGAATGGTAAACAAGGAGCGCTTGTATGCCACTGTTGGATAAGGCTCGTACGCCGAACCTGTTCAAAGCATGTGTCGAACAACATTTTTAAATGGGGTTAAACCCATAACCATGAAACAAAATATTCATTTGCAAGCTTTATGTCATTCACACCCCACGACCGGTTTCGTGCTGTTTTCACTCATCAGGTAGGGACAGTAAGATCAGGATCCGCATGCGCTTGAAACAGTGGAGAAATGGTAAACAAGGAGCGCTTGTATGTCACTGTTGGATAAGGCTCGTACGACGAACCTGTTCAAATCATGTGTCGAAACACATGTTAAATGGGGTTAAACCCATAACGAGACAAAATATTCA
>JACCGJ010012979.1:0-50813 GCA_013407085.1 Atriophallophorus winterbourni
TATACCAGAGAGCTTCTAAGCTTGTCATTGGTCTCAAAAATATGTCATTCGCCAGGCGACTCAGACAACTGGAAATGAGGGCACTTGCACAAAGGAGAATGCAAAGTGATCTCATCCTCGCATACAAAATATTAACTACTGTTTTCCACCCCCTGGATATATTATTTCACCTTTGAACTTTCAGCAACAGTCGTGGCCATGGTGCGAGTTGGCAATACCACCATCCAAACGGGAACTGCCGCAGGTCTTTTTTTTCGGTACGTGTGTGGCTTTGCTTGGGAATTCCCTACCTGCCGATTTGGTAAGCTCAAACAGCTTCTCTATATTTCCAATCAAAACTTGACGATTATATTGAGAGCTAATCCGACTTTTTTCCTAAACTATTAATAGCTATACTTGTCCAATTGATTTGATTTTATTATACGTATTATATTTATATATATAAATTTGTTACCTAATTTCCCCCGTGTGTTATTGTAAAGTTAATGCTTTCAACCATAAATCTTGAATCTTGATTTGAGAGTTCTAAATCATGCTGGTCGATTTCAAAAAGTTTCATGAGCCAAGTATGAAAATGAGGCTCTCACGTGATTCATAAATCTCCCTTAATAAATCAACAGCAATGTAATTTGTTGCACCGTGCGAAATCTGCCCGCTTTTAAAAGGAGTGATTCATTCAATTTCAATCAGTGGGAATCATTGAGATTCACCAGCGTTTGGTTGAAAAATTATATGAGTGGTATGCATAACAAACTCCGCCAAGGACGGTTCCAAAGCCCGTCTGAGAAAGGAGGAGGGTTGGGCTTAGGGCTAGCAACCCTATCCCGTAAAACCTACATTGCTACGGAAACGAAGACAACAGATCCGTGGCTCGGTCATGTATGCAGGATGGATCCCAGTTCGCATACGAAGGTAGCCATGCACTGGCATCCGCAAGGTAAACGAAAAACGGGACGGCCCAAGGAAACTTGGCGCAGAACTTTGGAACGCGAACTACATGCACAAGGATTCACGGTGCAGACGGCAACGGAAGCAGCGACAGACCAGGACCACTGGCGTGAAGTTGTCTTCGCCTCATGTGCCACCCGGCACGGAGAGGACTGAATGAAATCTGTAAAAGACATGTTAAGTGTTATGTTGCTTTGAAATTCTTGTTTTTCCTTTCTACTTTCTACTTTTACACAATACCGATTTTTGTGACTTGAATTTGGGTTTTGTTTGTTTTTTCTTCAGAATTTAGAACTTAAACCTTGCTTTTTGTAATTGTCTTATTAGCAATATTGTGTTTACATATTTGTTGAACCTTTTGTTTTTGTCATTGTTTATCCCATTGTCGGTCATTGTTGCTGAAGTTGGTTGCCATTTCGGGCACTTGTAATTAGCTTGTATTTTGACAACACGTTCGGGTGTGTTGTGTTTGATAGACATTTTGGACGGCAATTTTGGTAACTTCTTTCATTCTATTTATATCTCAGGTCGTCATTGAACTTGTTTGTATTTGATATGATTGATTCTGGAGTATTTTGGCTCCACTGTTTGCTGTACGTTCCTATACAGTTGAGGTTTGCATAATTATTGTTGTTGTAATTGTTGCTAAATACAGTACCGTATAACATCCGAATTGTTGTTTTGAATTTGTGGAACCAAGGAACGGGTGGAATACGCGTTACTCACGTCACAGACGTCACACTACTCAACTTTGAAATTCGATTTATACCGTATTTGTCTCAATCGGATAAAATACAGTACTCAACTTGGAATTGCAACAATTCGACTTTTGATTTGTTCCGTATTTTTTCAACCGGAGAAATTAGTGTGGTCAACTTGGATCGTTTCAATTGGATTCGCATCAAGAATTGACTTTTGACTGTTGCAGTATTTGTCTCAAACGCAGAAAATTATCATTTCGTTTCGTTGCAATCGAAGCAGTATTGAACATGGTTGACGCTCAGCTTTGTCGTCAAAATCAATGAACGAACCTGATCTATAATCAGAGTGAATCTCTGCGGATTGGAACATTTAAGCTTGATCCCCTTCACAAGATTTTTGTTGAACACTCGGTGACGTTCATTCATTTTAATTGAATATTTTCATTATTGTAAATCTATGCTGCCTGAAAGTTTAACAAGATTATTATGTGGTTCAGTTCGGTCCCTAACTGATGGTCGCGATGGCGCAGAAGAGTTTGACTCTCCAACAGTTGGTACACATGGTATCGATTGTATCTGTGCACCTTCTAAATGGGAACTTGAATTAAAGACAGATTTAGCGATTGCTCATGCCACAATATCTAAGCTAAATTATGGCAGCAGTCATAGACAACCATCAGGCCTACCTTGTGTTGTGGCTCACTCAGATTTAGATGAGTTGCTGGAAGAGGCCCGGCGATTGATTGGCCAATCAAACGGCTTTGCGAATCTCGCCTTGTCAATGCGTAAATGTCATGTTGCCCTCACTCTATTGAAGTGCCAGGCGGTTTTGAACGCCAGTGCTACCTTAGAGTATATAGTGCATTTTTTACCGGGTGCGCTCCAGCAACAATGGGCTGATCTGAAGAGCGCTATATACTGCGAGGGATTAGAAATTACGTTTCAGAATCTCACAGAATTCGTGTCACGTTGAGCTCGTATTGATTGGAGTCGAATTGGTCAGTTGTGCAAATGTTTCTTAAAGGATTCAACAGCAAAGCCCGTTAGCCTCGTAAATTGTCAAGAAATGGTTTCTGTTGGTTTGAAATTGAAAGATGTTCAAGTTTGTGTTGTTAGTTGTGCTCAGAAAGCGGAGTTACCTGACAGTAAATAAGCTCAGTCGGATTCTGTGATTGAATTTTCCGACACTAATTCAGATACGATGGAGAGCAAGTCTGGCTCACCTGACACCTATTCAGCCCGAATAAATAGCCTGGTTAACATGACACTGAATCAGCCGAAATGGGGGCGACATATGGTAGCCATGACAATCCATATGATTGGATTAAATTGTTCCGTTGCGTACCCGAGAAGCCATTTGTGTTTAGAACTTATGATACACTAATAATATTTTGCACATTAGATTTGTCTAATTGGCGCGAGATTTTGCTGTTTGAGGATGAAATACACAAAGCTCGTTCGGGCAGATTGCATGCATAAGCTACTTGTAGAAGAAGGTTGCAGAAACGGGTGGAATATGCGTTATACACTTCACGGACCTTACACCATCGTTTCACGTATTTTGTCTACTGACGAGCAAAACCTACAAAATCTTTTGTCCGCCTTAGAAATGGGTAATCACACTCCGTCACAAGACATGCGACACATGCTCTAATTACAAGGAGACAAGCCTGTGGATGACAAAATCATTCGTGAATTATGGCAGCAGAATCTTACTGCCGACGTCCGCAAAGTCTTATTCATAATGGACAAGCACGCTAGTCTCCAACACTTTACACGAATTGCAGTCAAAGTTTACAATATCTCGCACAGCAATATACTGTCTCACATAAGACACACGAGTAAAGCGATTTCTAGTACACAGATCCCAAGCAATTTTGGAGAGTTGAAATCGATGTTCCATATTTGTCAATGCAAGTACAAAACATCGCACGATCCCGTAGTAACTCTCAAAATCGTCCTCCAACTCATCCCAAAAAACAATTCACCAGTCGTTCTAACGGATCGCGTTTTTTCTATTATCATTGTAGATTCTGTGCAAAGGCCCTGCATTGCACGCCACCTTGCACTTACGACTCAAATTTTGCCAAGCAGAGAAACCGCGAAGCCAGGCAGTAGACACGACAGCCCCGACTGGCACCCATCAAAGCCGTCTTTTCTACGTTACCGACAGGACCACAAAACGCGATTATTCATCGACACTGGTGTTGAAATTAGTGTCATACTACCATCCATTACGGAACGCAAAATCCCGTCATGGTTGACGTTGGAGGCGGTAAACGGTACGAAACTTTCTACTTTCAGTCAGAGATCACTTTCTGTCGTATTTGGTACCAGTCGTGATTTTCGATTGATTTTGACACTCGCCGATCTTAACGTACCAATTCTGGGTGCAGATTTCCTTTCTCATTTTAATCTTGCGATCAATATAGCTGCACGTAAGCTTCTCGACGATTTAATAAAGATTAATTCATTTGGTAACTTCTGTAATTCCCCATCCGAACCATTCAAGTACTTACCCCTGACATCCCATCAGCATTCAGTGAATTACTCACAAAATTTTCCTACTACTGTTAAACATGACGTTGAACACCACATTCTGACCCTAGTTCCTCCAGTTTTTAGCAGAACCCGTCGTGTGTCTCCAAACAAGTTCGAGGTAGCAAAGCGTGAGTTTAAACACATTTTTGAACATAGAAAAATAAGCCCATTCAAATCGCCATGGCTAGCACCCTTCACATGGTTGAGAAGAATAAATATAACGCTTAGCGTCCATATGGAGATTACCGTGCTCTTAACAGAGTTACTATTTCCGATCGCTACCCTATCCCCACATACACGACTTCGCAATTTCCTTGCATGAAAAGACTGTGTTTTCTAAACTGGACTTGGTGCATGCTTACCACTTAATACATATCGCCGAGGAAGATATCCCGAAAACATCCATCACCACACCCTTTGGTCTTTTCGAATTTCTAGAAATTCTCTTTCGTTTACGCAACGCTGCTCAAACCCTCCAGAGATTCATGGACCAAGTTTTCCAAGGATTATCTTTCGTTCATGTATATGCCGTCCTCATTGTTAGTTATGACAGATAGTATATCGTTGATAAATATGAAGAAGAGAGTAGTGGACCTAGAACACTTCCTTGTATGACTCCGCTTGGAATTGGCAAAGTTCTAGAACGGTAGCCATTTATATCTAACGAAAAGGTGCGACCAGTGAGAAAAGATTTGAACCACGAAAGTAGGTTTCCAGTAATACCTACAGCAGATAATTTTGCGAGGAGTAGATTATGCGGGACCCTGTCAAAGGCTTTCATAATATCAATGAATACAACTATGACTCCAAGGTTTGAATCTAGTGATTGTGTCACGTAATTTAAAAATTCTAGTTGACAAGTGACGCAAGATTTTCTGTTGAGAAATCCGTGCTGGTTTGATATGAAATAGTTTGGTGTCAAGTATGCTAGGGTGGCCTGTCTAATAAGCTTCTCAAATATTCTAGCTAGAAGTGGTGTGTGATTAATAGGTCGATAATTGGTAAATGTATGTAGTGATCCGGACTTATGTCGAGGAATAACAACGGAATGTTTCCATTATAAGGGGAAAGTTCCCGATTTGATAGACGTATTAAAGAGATTAAGTAGTAATAAGAAGAAGTCTTCAGATCCCATTTTGCATATTGCTGATACGAAACCTGTTTCATCAGGTTTGTAGAAGATTGTAACTTGATTACAAACTTTACGTATGCCAGAGGTTTTAATTGTAATTGTGTCTAACGTATTGCATGAAGGGTGTATGATTACCTCTGGATGAGAGTTGTTATTATATGAAGCATTGAAATATAGTAGAAATTCTTCGCAAACAGCAAAAGGCTCCGTTACTACTGTGCAATTATTACCATGTTGATCTTGTTCAATGATGTAGTTTATCTTATCTGAATTTTCCGATGCCCTAGCGTTCAATAATTTAGATAATTCTTTCTGTTTTTACTGGATTTTAGGGCTGTAGACTCATCACAATTCCGTTTATGGTTCATAATTTGTACTAGTGTGTCAGATAGTTCATACGCGTGCAAAAGGGAAGAGATGTCATGCTTATTACGAGCATATGATGTCAAATATGCAATTCGTTTTTCTAACTTATGAGCTTTACTGAGTTTGGGGTGTATAGCTGTCTGGTAGTAGATTTCTGTAGTAACTCAACAAGTTTATTATGAAAGATTTCAGAGATTACATTAGAGTTGTCAGAAAGGAAAAATTCAGTCCAAACGTCGCTTCTAATGAGGTTTTTAAACATTTTCCAATCTATATGATTAATTATGTGGCTTTTTAATACTAGTTATCATGCTATTGCAAGGTCGAGGATATTTTTATTGTGCGCTGGTTTATCAACAAACTGTGTAAAACCTAATAGTTTGGTGGTATTGGAAATAGAATTAAGATTTATGTCGTTGCTTTCTACCCGGTTGAATTAAGGCATGTTAAAATCTCCTGCAATTAATTTATAGCGAGAAGGGTGGACAGAGGCTTCTATGAAACAATCGGTCAAGCGTTGAAGCGATGAAGAAGTAGTAGCTGGTGGATAGTAGATGCATCCAAGTAAGAGATTGAAGGCTGGTAGTGCCAGCCAGATAAAATCTTCCATATGATCAAAGACTGATGAAATGATGATGTTAGCTTGGAGGTTAGAATGCACATAAACAAGGCATCCTACTCTACGTTTTGAAACGCGGTTTTTTCTAAAAATGTGATAGTTTGGAATCAGAAGTTCACAATCTGATTGTTACTTTTTTGTTCAAGATTCAGTTATTAGAATAATATCAGCGGGATTGGAGAGAAGATATGAACGTAAAGCTAATATCTAGTTAGTTATGGATCGAACATTGATAAGAATAAATGGAAGAGATGAGGGGCTATGATCAGAAAATGGCCTATTATGTTGGTTTAGGTTAAAAGCCTTTGTAGGAAGATTTGAGAATTTCTCATTCGTAAATAAGGAAACATAGTAGAGTGAGTGTTAAATGAGTTAAAATATGGAAAATTGGTGTCGGGGGATCAGCTAATATGGTTGAAAAAAGTGCTGTGATGTGTTGTAATAATTCAAAAATGGGCTCGAGTATACTGGACTCGGTCGATAGAATTGCCATGCCAAGTCCCGATCTAATGGATAAGGCATTATACGACGATTAAAGTTCCGAGTATTTCCATTGTCAAAAGTTGAAGAATTCCTAAAAGGAGATGGTGCAGGCAATAACGCACTAGTTTGTCGAAACTTGGGCAAGATGGTTCTTTTCCTTAGGTAAGGGGATGTAATAATTTTAGGTGGAATAATAGGTTGTGTTGAATTATTCACAGGAGAAGGTGAAGTTGGAGGTGCATTCAACTCTTGTGGCATCTCATCCAATTCCATCGTTTCTTTTCCATTGTTGGAAGATTCGGTGGAATATTGAGTAATAACGGTACGCTTATGAAACCTAGTTCTCCGTTGCTTTGGCGTGAGATCAGGTTTAAAAAATACATTTTTAAATCTAGGAATCGATTTCAAAGCATCCATATGGGCTGAAATGTGTGATGCCAGGCATTTGTCACTGAGTTCTAATAGGACTGGGCAAAACCTCGAAGCGCAGTCCAAATGGAAGCCATTAGATGAGCAGATAGTAGTTTTAAATCTTGTAAAGGATATCTGTCGTCTATATTAAACAGTATAACATTTTTAGATCCTAAGTCTCTTTGAAACATTTCAGTAACAATTGATTCAGCGAACTTGTTAGTTCGTTGAAGTATATCCTTGTCGATATTTAAATTATCATCTAGGAGGATCGTAAATGGTTGTAAAGTCCTGCAAACCTAAATAACAAAAGAGTTGTTCTTTCGAATTTCATTTAATTCGGATTCTAACTTCCGTAATTTATTCAAAATAACGGAAGTGTTCTGATCTAAGTATACGGAGCATTTGTTGGTCTTTTGGATCTTACGTAAATTAATTCGCTTCGAGATGGGTGTTTCAGTGTACATATTCCAAATAGTATAAATAAAATAAAAATCAAAGGAGTGAGAGATATAAAATAAACGTTTTCGTAATTATGAAATATTTGGCAATCACGTACCGTTTTTAAAGCAAGCGCGACCTTGTATTCGTCTCAAGTGGAATATGCAGTACATTTGCGTTCGGTGTTTCAGCGATTTTCACAGTTTGGCATAGTGGTTAACCCGGATAAATGCCTGTTCGGTGTCTCTTCCCTTGAAAGCTTAGGACATCATGTCAATCAAAACGACATTCGCCACTTGCCTGATAAACTCTCCTCCATTAACGACTATCTATGTCCCAATTCTCTTCGACAGTTACGTCGATTTCTTGGTTTAGTCAATTACTACAAAAGATGCATTCCCAATTGTGCTGACATATCTCAACCAATGACTGATTTGTAACGCGGAACTAAGCGTCAATTTAAAATGATTGCTGATGCTGTTAAATCGTCTAAAAGATTGAAGACCGCGTTGAATGAAGCGTCTCCATTATCCCAAATGTCCAGGAATTCTCATGCTTTATTTTGCTTGCCACTGATGCATCCGAAGCAGCAAATATGTGGCCTGCAGCAAACTATTGACGGTGTTGTTAAACCGATTGCACTCTTTTACCGTCGTCTTCAACCCACCCAGACACGTTACAGCACACTCTGTCATGAAATTTTAACTATATACTCTGCTGTTCGCCATTTTCGCCATTTGCTTGGAGGCCACAATTTCACTGTTTGGATCGATCACATGCCTCTGACATTTTGCCTGTCCGCTACAACTGATAGAAATTAACCCCTGAGATACGTCAACTTGACTATATTTCGCAATTTACGAGTGATATACGTTATCTGTCTGCTTCATCGAACACAGTTGTAGATGCATGTTCTCGCATGCAACTCACCGCAATAAGTCGATCGAATTTCGATCTCAGGCATTTAACAGAGGCTCAGCAACAATACTGTGACTTACAACAATATCAATCTACCTCATCCTTCAAAGTTAAACATGTTCATTTTTTCATATCTTTGACTTTTCGTGATTTTTCCACCGACCATCCCCGTAATTAAGCACCAAAGTTACTTAGGAAGTCCATTTTTGAACACTTTCATCCCGTTTTCCACCCCGGCATTCTTGATACTCGTAGATTGATCACTGGTCTCTTTTTGGCCAAAAATGAACGCGGATATTCAAAATTGGACAAAAGCATGTATCCATACTCTCAGTGCCGCAGTATCTTTTCCTCCATCGAATCAACGTTTTCAGCATGTTCATCTCGACATCGTTGGTTCTCTGGTTATGTCGGATGGTTTTACATACATTTCTATTACCAATATTACAGCAGAAACTGTAGCGAAAACTTTTCTGCAAAACTGGATCAGCAATTATGGTGTCTCATCAACTATTACTATGGATCGTGGATCCCAGTTTTAATCCACCTTTTCCGTGGGTTGACTATTCTTCTTGGTGCTAATCACATAAAAACAGCTTATTTTCCTTGCGAACGGTTTAATCGACAGCTAAAAGCCGCACTTATGTCACACGGTAATACGGACAACTGGGCAGAGAACCTGCCATTCATCCTTATTGGTATACGTGCTACTTCCGAAGAAGATCTCGGTTGTTCCGCGGCAGATTTAATTTACAGCACTTCAGTCCGCCTCCATGGTAAATTGATCGCATTCTATGTCAATCACTTACGATCCTTCATGCGTCAATTGCGTGCCACCCCACTTGCCCATCCAATCGTAACGTTTACTTGCCAAGGGATTCAAATTATTGTGCTTTTGTTTTTTATTCGAACTGATCACACGCGCAAACCCCTGCAAGCCCCATAGACTGGACTCTTCAAGGTCATTAGCCACTGTGCCAAATACTTCGTCATCAAGAGAAATGGTGCTCAAGATACGGTTACTCTTGACCGAATGAAAACAGCTTTTATCGAACCAGTGTGCGAAGAAACACAATCCTCAAACGTTCACACCTGAAGTGACCCTCAATGTTGACAGTTTTCTTTTAACACCCTACTTCTATTATCACCAATGTGCCTTAGTCAATCCAATCAATCCAGCCGTGTGAACTCTCTCTTCCATCTTCTGAATCACCCTTTCCAATTAAAAAAAACTCGATCATGTCGGAGAATCAGGGAGCCTGAAAATCTTGCAGACTACGCGGGTTAACTTTCAGTTCCGAGCGTTCCACTATCTTTCAACGCTCTAGAGGGTGGGCATTATGGTGTTTTCATCATTGTTTATCTTATTATATCAATCCTACATGTTTTGTCATTAGTTTTCTTATAACGATACATGTAAATATGTAGACAATTTAAATATATTTTTCACGCTCACGTGTTCTGTTTTGAGACAAGTCTATCGTCTGATTGTTTTGGATCGGTATGCCGTGTAACGCTGAAATGTGTGTTTCGTTTTGTTGGGTACAATAATCAGAAGGCTTACTGGGTTAATGGTGAAATCTTTGCTGGATCAACCGCTAACGTAGCTTAAACACTGAAAATTAAGTGATGTGTGCTCGATGCGTTCAACTATCTTTGCATGCGAAATAAATTTTGAAGCTTGTTCTTATTTAATCTTCCGTGTTGCCCTTCATCAAACTGGTCATGTTATCATTTATTGATGGATAGGTTGTTCGCTAATAATAATGATGATAATAATAATATTATTGATAATATTAATGATAATAATAATGATTTCATTGTTGGTAATCCAAGACGTGCTAATCATAATCAATAATTTCCAAAAGGTTTGTGCAATCAAATTGTAGTATGTACATTTCCAAAAACATTTTCAAGTTATTTCTGCAGCCTTATTTGACGTTATATAGATATTAATGTGAAAGTATTTACAAATTGTTTTCCGATAGTCTGTACGTGATCTGATATTATAAAATGAATGTTCCCGACAGCACTGATGTTTAACAGATAATAATAATTTATATTCGTGAATAAACCAAGACATGCAATACATGATCATTTGTTTTTATCAATAAGTATATATGATAAAACAATGTTTTTCAAAAATGTTAAAGTCGATCAAATTTACTTATTTTTAATCTTTAGCAACTGATAAAAAAATATTTATCTAAAATTGGTGCACATTATGGCTTGCATGAAACTTAAAAATGGATAGCTACATAATAAAATAATTGATAAAACTTCACAATTGTTTTTCAAATATGTTAGTAAATGTGCGTAATATAGCAAACGAGATAATTACAAGTTAGGTATGCACGAATCGCATTGATTATACACGAAAGATGTTTAGCATGTAAGTTTAAACAGTTTTAAGCGGATTTAGAATTCAATTCATCGAATCCAATAAATAAAATTGATATCACCATTTTAATAATCAAGAGATTGGTTTTTCTTGAATTTCAAAAGTTCTGGTAAGTAAATTCGTAGGAAAAAAGTAAACTGACGCTTCGAATATATAGGTAACAAACTAAAAGACTTTTATGTCTTATAATAATGAATTATCGGTAGATCTGATAATATTGAATGAATTGGCTAATTTCTTTCGGTGTTTAAAAGGAATTAAACTGATTATTAAACCAGTCAATAAAGTGACAAGTCGTATTTCAATAGGAATTAAATTCTATAAACGAGAAAATTTAAAAATGAAGAAATCTTTTTGTACTTGATTGTGAATTTCCGGTACAGATAATTTATTTTTATGGCGAAGATGATATACTTCGTACTTCTTGAAATCGGATTTTAAATCAATGCTGATTTTAGTTTTATATTATATATATTATTATTATATTATATTATTATATTATATTATATTATTATATTATATTATATTATTATATTATATATTTATATTATATATTATTATTATATTTTTTAAAAAGTGAAATCATTTGTCGTTAACAACGATACCATAATAGATTTAATCCTAGGATCTCACATCTCCTCTTATAAGTATGCTTATCCGAACTCGCGGTAACTGATCGTGTGAAAATTGTTTGATGACTTCGTCTGCACAATTATCAGTCCGATTTATTTTGCTGAATATAATATTGCAGTAATCTAATAAATAAATAAATAAATAAATAAATAAATAAATAAATAAATAAATTTTATTCTCGGAAATTCAAGGCATGTTGACCATGATCAATAATTTTCAAAAGGTTTGTACAATCAGATTGTAGTATGAACATTTGCAAAACAATTTTACAGGTCCATTCGTCAGTGGAATTTAACGTCCAATAAATATAGAGGTAAAACTTTTTAAAAGTTGATTTCAGATAGTCTGTGCGTGATCTGATACTGTATAAAAACACAAGTATTGCGATGAAAAGTCAATGAATGATCCAGGAAGCACTGATGTTTAACGGATAGAGTCCATCGAGGAAACGTGAAGATTCTCTGTTGTTGATGTTCTAAACTTTTTTCTTTTGATTGTTCCAAATAAATTAATCTTCTCTGAATATGAGCCGTTTTCCTGTCCGTTAGGCAAAGGTAATTTATTCCACTTGATTAAGGTCAGGGGTCAGTTTCATTTGGTTGCGTATTCAAAATTGTGCTGTGAAGAAAATACTTGAAAGCGAGAGAATGTTGTTTCGAACGTTATGAAAATTAATTTAATAGCAATAGCCAGTAATGCCATTATTATATAAATCATGGGTAGAACATCTTATTTGAGAAGATTGCAAATTTTATTTATGGTAAGAAATGAAGCTCGATGTGATTTGAATTCATTTAAAAAGGAACTGAGTCTTATATATTTTGGAAGGAGGTTCCACAGTTCAGCATATTTATTCAAGAATAATTGTTCCTTACTTTAGTACGAAATCTTGATAATTTAATAGTTTTTTCACTGTTCTTCAAGCTATACTTAGAATCATATCATATATGAAGATTTGAACTTATTTCTATATTATTCGTTGACAGTATTTTAAAGAATAATATGAGCTTATGATTGAGTCCGCGAAAACATAATGGATCAAGGTTCAGTTGTATACATCTTTCTCTGTAAGATTGTTTAGTGGTATAACCGAAGATGGATTTTGAGAAAGAACGTTGTATCTTGTTTGAAAAATAAGCTATCGGATATTTTATATTGGTATATATTATCTTACAATAGTCTAGAATATGATTGGTGAACAATTTATACATTTCTATTTTACAAAGAGGTTGAATTATAGATCAATGTATAATATTCATATTTTGCTTGGCTTTAGTAATAAAGTGGCGTATCTGTTCGTTGAAAGTGAGTGATGCAGAATATAAAATCCTAAATCCCGAGTGCTGTCAATCATTTAAATTGCGTTATTGTTAAGAGGGATTGAGTTATTTTGTATAGTGCATCTTCTAAGCATAAAATTTGGTTTTGCTGTTGAGAACGTTGGACCATTATATGTCGCCCAATCTGCAAATGCAGCTTAATCATTGTTTAGTCGATCTATATATGTTTGTATTTGATTAGCTGGGAAAGTGATAACGAGTTTAATGTCATCAGCAGATAAGAACAGTTCGCTATGTGAAATGACATTATGTATGTCATTGCTATATATAAGAAACAGTAATGGGCCTAATACGCTACTTTGAATCACCCCACTGGGAATAGGTAGGCTGCGAAATTTATGGCCATTAACTTTAACGGAGTAAGTGCGACAGGTAAGAATGAAGTTAACCAGGAAACAAGATTAGCACCGATGCCATATGATTCAAGTTTCGATATTAATAACTTATGAGGAACAGCATCAAATGCTTTAGTTATGTCTAGGAAGACAACTACAACTTACAAACCTTCCTTAATCGATGAAGTAATATAGTCAAGGTATTCAAACTGGCATGTAATGCAAGATCTTTTATTCAGGAAACCATATTGAGCTTTAGAGGAGAAACTTAGAGATAAGTGATTTAAGATAGATTCTTCACTATTTTTCAAGTAATCTAGATAGTATTTCTGTGTGGTTAATTGGGCGATAATTTGATTTCGTGTGCTTCGAGCCAGATTTATGTCTGGGTGTAACGACGAAGTGCTTCCAGTGTAATGAAAATATAAAGCTCCAGTTTGCACTGGGGAAGAGGAAGGAATGTTTTATGTGTACTCATATTCTTTTTTGTTTCAGATATCATGTTGCAAATATATTTATGAAATAAAGGTGATCAAGAATATTGATAACCAAAATCACGTACACACAGTGTTGGCTCCAGTGGTGTATTATTCAAGATGATTTGATCGTTTGGAACGATAGCTTCGAAATTTATGAAAGTAGATTCATTAGTGGAAAACTGGAGAACGTTCCGAATACTCCATTGAAATAGATCATGTGGGTGTTGGTTTAATTTTGATATACAGTCGCTAATCTTGTTAGATGGCAAGGTTATGGCAAACAAAATGATCTTACGGTGTGTTATGTCCAATAGTATATCGTTTATAAAAATCGAGAAGAGTTCTGAACCTAAAACGCTTCCTTGTATGACTCTGCCTGGAATACGTAAATTTAATTGACGGTAGCCATTTATATCTACAGAGAAGTTGAGGCCAGTAAGAAAAGATTTGAACGACGAAAGAGGGTTTCCATTAATGCCTATAGCAGATAATTTTGCGATGAGCAAATTATGCTGGACCATGTCAAAAACTTTAGTAATATCAATAAATGCAACTATGAATCCTGGGCTTGAATCTAGTGATTGAGTTGCTTGATAAAGAAATTTTAGTTGACAGGTGAAGCAAAATATTCTATTAAGATATTCGTGCCGGTTTGAAATGAAATAGTTTGGTGTCATGTATGATAGTGTTGCCTGCCTGGCAAGCATTTCAAATATTCTAGATAGGAATGGTGTGTGATTAATAAGTCAATAATTGGTAGTCGTGTGTAATGATCTAGACTTGTGCCTAGGTATAGGAACTGCATGTTTCCACTCTTATGGGTAGGTTCCAGATTTGATGGATGCATTCAAAAGTAATAATAATAATAAAAAGTTGTCTTTAGTTATCATTTTGCTAATTGCAAATACGAAACCTGTTTCGTCAGGTTTGTATGAGATTGCAATATGCCTACAAACTCTACGTATGTCAGAGAGATTATTTGTTATAGTGTCTAACGTATCACATAAAGGATGTGTGCTTAACTCTGGATAAGATTTGTACTAAAATATGCAAGAAATTATTCACAAACAGCACAATACTTTGTTATTACGGTTCGTTTATTATCAGCTGGTTTTTATTTTTTTCAGTCAACACGGAACCTTTTGTTTTTAAACGTTTTAACATGTCGCGAACATGTGAACGAAGGACGTTCGATGCCCCGCACGCTTTAAATGCTGCGAAATATTTTCATTTTGAAGGATGGGGAATTTGCTGCGCCGGTCAGAAAAATGCGAGAGAAAACTCATACATGTCGGTTGAAAAATCGTGCAGCATTACTTTCCACCAACATCCATCACAATCACAAAGCCTAATGCCTGCAGACGAAAGCTAAGCTGTTTTGATTTTGCATGTGACTGGCAGTCTCGAATTTTCCCGTCAAAGTTTGACGTACCTCTTATTCGTATTGAAATTCTGTGTTTAAACTATTATGATCAACTGAAAATTCGTTTTAACGAATAAAGTTTCCTTCTTCTCTTCTCTTCTTCTCTCACAATTCGAAAGATACAATATTATGAACGCTATTCTAAAACGATGGTGATACGTTCAATTTAGATGATGTAATATTTAAAGTGAAGACGAAGTCAATGATAGTATTCTTACGCATTTTTTATTAACAAACTGTGTATAACCCAATAGTTTGATGGTATCGGGAAAAGAATTGGGATTTATATCGGTACGTTTAACTAAGTTTAGTGTAGGGGTGTTGAAATCTCCTTCAATCAATTTACATGGGGAACGGTGGAAAGAGGCTTTCATAAGGCAATCGATTAAGCCTTGAAGCTTTCATGAAGACGTTGATGGTGTGTAGTAGATGCATCCAGGTGAGAGATCAAAAGCTGATATTACAAGCCAGATGAAATGTTTTATATGATCGAAAATTGATGAAATGAAGAGGTTTGTATGGATGCATGAGTGAACATAAACAAGGCACACCCTTCACGTTTTATAGCGCGATTAATTCTGACAATCTGATAGTACGGAATCAAGAATACATTATATGATTTTCCTCTTTTTTCCAAGATTCAGTTATTCGAACAATATCAGCGGAGTTATAAAGAAGATGCGAACGTGAAGCTTACATCTAATTAATTATGGATTAAGCGTTAATGAGAACTAATCCAAGGTGTGAGGATCAAAGGATAGAAAATGCCTCATTAAGTATTTTTATCATTACGTAGCGTTGAAAGATCCTCATGGTATAAGATATCTCACGGTAAGCTTCTTTCACTAAGTTTTAATAAGATTGGATAAGATTTCGAGAGTTTTATTCTTGCAATCTCATGGGAAGTGATAAGTACAACAGATAACAGTTTTCAGATCGTGCCAAGGTTTTCTTTCATGTATACTAAAGAATATAGCATTTTGAGATTTTAAGTCTTTTTGTCAAACTTTGGTGTAAATTGATTCAACGAAATTGGAAGTTTTTTAGATGGCTTCCTTCGATCAATGTTCAACGTGTATTTAAGGCCGTTCGGTTGAAGATATAAATATTTGGTTTTGCGTTCAATCACTTGAAAAAAGAATTACAGTGTGCCTTCTGAAGGCATCAACTCGGGAAATTTCATATGTGTAAGTTTTGAAACCGCAATGGACAGATGATGAATAATTGGTAAATCGTGTGAGTGCAGGCGCCTACGAGTGAACATTTTACTAGAGTCTTACACAATAGGATGCTTACCAACTTAGCCGGTAGTATTTGCGTCAGGTATCACAACACCAGGCAGTCTCAATTTAATGTCAAATAGCTAATCTGAGGGTTAAAAAAACAATGTCTTGATTTATCGATGTTCTAGATAACGAGAATAACGACTAGTAAAACTTCATTTTACTGAATAAGTGGTAAGGTCAGTCTTCATTTGACGGTGCAATATCCACAGGAAGATGTGCTGTGATACCTATAATATCTGTGGTGTGCTACTACTGGCCCAGACTTGGGTTTGACTGAACACAACCGTAACTGAACTCGTGTACTATACGAATGAATGAATAACACAATGTCTGTACAGTGAACGATGATTTGCGTGGTGTGTCCACATTCAAATCTAGGAATTGATTTCAAAACACTCTCATGGGCTAAAATGTGTGATGCCAGGCATTTGTCACTGAGTTCTAATAGGATTGGGCAAGATTTTAAGGGCTTACATTTCGCAAGCGTCTAGCGAAGCGCAGTCCAATGGGAAGCCATAAGATGAGCAGATAGTAGTTTTTAAATCTTGTAAAGGATATCTGTCGTCTATATTAAACAGTATAACATTTTTAGATCTCAAGTCTCTTTGAAAAATTTCAGTAACAATTGATTCAGCGAACTTGTTAGTTCGTTGAAGTATATCCTTGTCGATATTTAAATTATCATCTAGGAGGATAGTCAATGGTTGTAAAGTCCTGCAAACCTGTGTAACAAAAGAGTTGTTCTTTCGAATTTCATTTAATTCGGATTCTAATTTCCGTAATTTATTCAAAATAACGGAAGTGTTCTGATCTAAGTAAAAGGAGCATTTGTTGGTCTTGGGAACTTTACGTAAATTAATTCGCTTTGAGATGGATGTTTTAGTGTTCATATTTCAAATAGTATAAATAAAATAAAAATCAAAGGAGTGAGAGATATAAAATAAACGTTTTCGTAATTATGAAATATTTGACAATCACGTACCGTTTTCAAACCGTTTTCTCTAACGTGTACTTGTCAACAGTACTTGTGTATGACTTCATCCACTCTCTTCAGTAAAAAATTCGGACCACTTTAAAAATGCATTATAAATGATCAAGTAATGAATGCTTTCAATGGAACTTGAAAATTCAGCGTTTATTGGCAACCACGGGCCTTCGGTCTTTGAGCATGACCTAAGCTTACAATTAGGAGGTATTTTGACGTTCATGCAACTATTGCATTTTCCGCAAAACTCTTCTATTTGTTGGTTCATGAACAGATAGGAAGCCTAAATTTGAGAAATACTTTTCATAAGACTGACTTCATGTTGTTGCTGATGAAACTGTATAAAATCATCTTTGATTTTATAGGTCGCACGTTGCACAATTTTTGTTGTGATTTAATGGGTTATGTATTACAATATATTTCTTAGTAGGGTGGTATATTAGACAGACTGACGACGCAATTATCGTTACGTTCACTCCAGTTGAGGCACTGCTCCGATAGAATAGTGTGACTACGTTTGGTAATACTACCATGTGTTTGTTTGGTCACATGGAAAACGCATACGGCATCTAGAGTCATCATAATCTCAAAAAACGTTTTCTTTTAGTAAACCAGTAAGTGGGCCTAAGGCATCGATAAACCTACCATGATAATTAGCCATACCAACTAAACGTCAAATACTTGTCTTAGATGCTGAATGAAGCAATTCACAATACATTGCGTTTTGTCGTTTAACAGACGCATATAAGTTCATTCTATGCAATGCCAAATAAATCTCCGGCATCTTCATTAAATATGCTTTTTTCTAAGTTAATTATTATAATATGCAGGTGTCATATGACAACAACAAAGTGAACGTGTGAATACACAGATTAAACCTATGGAAAGTGTTTTGCTGTGGAAAATAATGCAAAGAAATTGAAACAACTGACACGTAGCTAGTAAATAAATGAATAACACTACACGAAATTGTTGCACATTTTAATAAGTTGGAGAGCTGGTTACAATAACGTTTTCAATGTAAACGATGAGAAGCTTATCACATGAAGGATATGGTGCTACTGCATCAGATGAGTTGTCCATCAATGAAGCCGAGTTGTATGAAGCATTTATCCATGTTCGCGTCAACAAAGCTGAGGAACCAGATGTTATCCACTCAATTATGCTAATAAATCTTGCCCCAGTGCTTACAGAACCTTTACGCAATCTCTTTAATTGATGCTCCAAACTGACAGTTAAAAGAAGCCATAATAGTACCAATACGCAAGGGTGGTTGCTGGTCAACTCTTTATAACTATAGACCTGTCAGCCTGACTAGCATACTATTGAAAAAACTACTGCGTGACGCAACCTGTGATTAAGCTAGCAGCAATAGCATACGAGGTAGTCTACTTGCTTGGATAAAGGCATTCCCTACAGATAGGACATTCAGAGGATCTACGCTGTTGAACCAAAGCGACGTGATAAGTAGGGTTCCCGAAGGGTCGTACTCGGTCCTCTATTAATCTCGATTTTCATTGATGACTTGTCGTCTGCAATGAAGTGCTCATGCTTCATTTTCGCAGATGATGTGAAGTTCGTCGGATCAACTAATGAAGAAAACTTGATGCAAGACCTTGAACGGGTCATAAAGTGGTCATACCAGTGGGACCTATAACTGAACCTAAATAAAAGCCCGCTCTTGTCAGCAATGTTTGTTAAGATTTAAGTGCAGGTATCCGGAAATTGTTTCCATATTAACGCAACACAGCGTGTCAAGGATTTGGGAGTACTAATTAGGACAGTATTTCTGGATTTCTGCAAGGCATTCGACCGCGTCAAACACGGCATTCTTTTACTTAAAATTGATTCCTGCGGCGTTGGGTCATCCTGGATGAAGTACTTTCTTCGTGATCACTTCTTCTGTGTTCATGTGCGTGACTGTTATTCTACCCGCTTCCCAATCAAGTGCGGTCTGCCACAAGGCTCCGTTATTGGTCCCTGACTCTTCATCATTTTCATCAATGATATTGGCCAAAACATTGAATCGCCGTTCCTCCTATTTGAGGACGATGTCGAAATCTGGCGCTCACTCAACTCGTCAAGGGATTCATATGTCGTACAAGATGACTTTCATCGTTTACACAGCTGGCCTTCAAGGAAGCATCTCCCATTTAACACTTCCAAGTGTAGCGTTCTCCCCATCCGAAACTCAGATCCATGCGCTTACAATTTGGGCACAACAGTACTTCAGAGTGTTCGAAAAGAAAAAGATCTCGGTGACATAATCCCGCACAATCTCGTTTGCACCAAGCAATGCGAACGAGCAGCAGCAGCCAATCGCAACATTGGCTTACTTCGCCGCGCTTTCGGCAGGTTTGACCGGTTTCCCTTCCCGGTACTGCTGAATGTCTACATCCACCCAAAATCGGAGTACGCTGTACGGCCTTAGCAGCCTTGGCTGTGCAAAGATGTGTCCATTCTCGAAAAAGCCCAGCGACGTGCGACAAATCTTTTCTCTGGTATGCACAACATGTCTTACGAGGATAGGTTACGCCGTTTATATATATTCTCCGTTACCGACCGTCTACACCGCGGTGACATGTTACTTACCCACCGGATGTTGACTGACCCTCCCATCCATGTAACTCCCTATTTCGTTCCCTCTCCCAGCACTAGCCTCCTAGTACATGAGCTTAAACGGTTACATTAACAGAGCAGGCTTAAATGTCGACACAACATTTTCTCTATGAGAGTTTGCAGTCTGTGGAACACACTCCAGGCACGCATTTTGAGGCCGCTTCTTTCAGTTTATTCAAAGGTATCCTTGATTCCCACCTTCATGAAATCTCCCACTCCCAAGACAAAAGTACCCCGTAAACACTATTTTCATTTTTTTTAAACCCTAGCGCATTTTTTCCAAACTCACTAGCTCGTGGCAACAGTAAGTTCTCTTTCTGTGTCATTTGCATTTTCGTCACAACCCCGCTAACAGCTTGCCAGTTACATTGCTCTTCCAGTTCCCAGTATCGCAAGTCCGTATATACACAGTTTTAACTGACCCTGTTCCAAGGGATGTGGTGGGTAGCTGTGTCCCGGGTTGACGCCATACCTGCCCAAATGCGACAAAAATCCATTGAGGGAAAATGCATCGTGCAACCTGACACCCCGACACACCTGAAAACTTCTAGCCCAATTAGAGCTAAAAAGTCAAAGTTAGCTGCAAATCGTAGCTCACCCAATTCGCTCCCGAGGCGAAACGTAGAAAATGACAACAGTGTGGCGATGACGCTAACACAGGAGAATTATACTCCAACATTGAAGAGCGCCAACTTCGCCAAGGACGGTCCCAAGCCCGTCTGAGAAAGGAGGAGGGTTGGGCTTAGGGCTAGCAACCCTATCCCGTAAAACCTACATTGCTACGGAAACGATGACAACAGATCCGTGGTTCGGTCATGTCTGCAGGATGGATCCTAGTTCGCATACGAAGGTAGCCATGCACTGGCATCCGCAAGGTAAACGAAAAAGGGGACGGCCCAAGGAAACTTGGCGCAGAACTTTGGAACGCGAACTACATGCACAAGGATTCACGGTGCAGACGGCAACGGGAGCAGCGACAGACCGGAACCACTGGCGTGAAGTTGTCTTCGCCTCATGTGCCACCCGGCATGGAGAGGACTGAAAAAATTGAAGAGCGCCACTGTCGTGCTACGTCCTTTAGAGGATGAATCGTGGATGATTTGTAGTGACTCAGACCATGAAGATAAAACTAGATGCCAGGAGTTGTCGTCTGTTTCAAAAACGAATGCTGCATCTCTCGATGAAATTCAGCCTTAAAAAAACGCGAAGCAGCCTCGGGCATTACGCCCGAGGACAAAGAGCTCTTAGGTAGCCCTAACACCTGGAGTCTGGCCCCACATGATAGTGCTCTTCTGTTCTATACAGTCGCTTGTAGCATTAGAAATAAATGGGCTGAACTCCTCTGTAGAGTTGACGACACCCACTACAAAATTGTGGGTGTCACGAAATCATGGTTGTCTCATGATGACCACATACCAGCTTTAATCGCGGATAGGCTTAGCGCCGTAAGAAGCGATCAACATCTGGGTAAGCTAGCAGGAGAAGCGTTGCTCCTTATTGATAACGCTATTCCCTTCGAGAAAAGTATTTTTTCTACAGCGAATGTGCAGATAATATCTGCCTTGCTCATGCATGGATGCACGCGTATAGTTGTAAGCTGCATCTACCGTAGTCCGAGCAATAGTTTGGAAGAAGATGCTCTTTTGCAAATTCAGCTCTCGTCTCTTTTAGGCGTATCACCACGTGTTGTAATCTTCGGCGATTTTAATCTACCCGAAATAAACTGGGAGTACCAAACCTCACATGCCCCAGGAATCGCGAACGATTTTCTGGACTGACTACACTCCCATGCACTTTACCAACACGTAAACGAACCAACTAGATTCCGCGAGGGTCAGTCTCCGTCTATTCTCGACCTAGTTATTTCAACTTCTGAAAGCGGTATACAAAATTTGGTCTTACTGCCACCACTAGGAAAGAGCGACCACGTAGTGTTAGCCTGCGAGTTACTTCTGTCATTTGGTAAACCCCCACTTAAGATGTCTCGAAGCTTCCATAGGATCGACCCTGCTTCCCCATTACAGGCAGCCGCGCTACTCCCATAGCAAAACATTGACCATGTGGATGGGATGTGGGGGCAGATCAAGAATAACATCCTTCAACTTCAGGATCGATTCGCTCCTCTCTTACCCGTTCGCAAAAAAGGTAAACCTCAATGGTGGTCAGCTTCAGTTTCCCGTAGCGTACGTCACCGCGACGCAAAATGGAGGCGTTATAAGCTTACTCCCTCATGTGGGACTTGGGCCCGTTACAAAGAAGCGCGAAACATAGCTGTTTCCAAGATAAGTGCAGCAAAGATTTCTTTCGAAATCAGACTCGCTCAAGAAGCCCATACTCAACCGAAACGTTACTACAGCTACGTTCAATCTGAAGGGTCAACACGAAATGGTGTAGGTACATTGAGAAGGGACGATGGCTCAGCCGTCATTGCAAGTACTGAAAAGGCTCATTTGTTTTCCTTGCATTTTCAAGGCTTACAACGCCGAAATTATAACTCGAAATCCTCTGCGCCATCACTTCAATGTGTACTCCCTGATCGCCCCCTCTGCACTGACCTCACATTCGAGGTACACAATGTCGAGACTATATTAGCCAGCGTAGCTTACAACAAGTCGGCAGAGCCCGATAGCATCCATCCACGAATGATCAGACTGCTAGCGCCTATATTAGCTTTGTCGATCACAGAACTTTTCACATCATCCCTCAGTCAAATTACCCTTCCTTTGGACTGGAGAACAGCTGTTGTAATGCCTATCCATAAGGGAGGAGCTTCCTCGGCGGTCAAAAATTACCGCCTGGTTAGCCTCACTAGTGTACTATGTAAGGTTATGGAAAGATTGATCCGCGATAAAATTTGTGGATATCTAACCAAACACTCTTTTGAATGGTGCACAACACGGCTTCCTAAAAGGTAGGTCATGTCTGACAAATTTGTTGAGCATTCCAAACGAGGTTACTAAGAGGATGGATGATGGTATAGCTGTAGAAGTCTTCTATCTCGACTTTAGTAAGGCTTTTGATTCAGTAAACCATAGGCTCTTGCTTCTTAAACTTTCAGCCATGAGAGTATCAGGGAAACTTCTGGGCTGGATTCGAGCATTCCTTAGCGACCGTTCCTTTACTGTCAGGGTAGATAACACTTACTCCGCAAGTGTGCATGTAACAAGTGGGGTTCCCCAGGGCTCAGTCTTGGGGCCGTTGCTGCTCCTCATCTTCATTGATGATCTAGCCAACCAACTGCGCTCACCCTGTTATATGTTTGCTGACGACGTTAAAATTGTCGGTAGGTCGGATAACTCCGATCTGATAAGTGACGTGAAAGCTGTAACAGCATGGGCGGGTAAGTGGGACCTTCTCCTTAACCTAGATAAGAGTCACTTGCTCTCTACACTGGCAGGCAACATGATTGTGTCTACGCCCTCAGCTCACACGGAGTTCCGTAGGGTAAAGTCTACTAAGGTCCAAGGAATCGTAGTCTCCGCAAAATTTAAGTGGGCTGACCAATGTGCTTCTGCAGCTCAAAGGGCCAGGAGGGAACTCTTTCGACTACATTCAGCCCTCACTTGCAGAAAAGCTGAGGTGCTATTGCCCCTTTACAAGGCAATAGTAAGGCCACATTTAGAATACTGTATCCAGGCTTGGAAGCCGTACTACCAGAAGGATATCGTGCAGCTAGAAAAGGTACAGAAGCTGGCCACTCGCATGATCGAAGGGTTAGCATACACCAATTATGAAAATCGTCTATTAACACTAGGACTTTTCTCACTCAGGAGGAGGCAACTTGGGGAGGATCTTATAGAGACCTTTAAGGTTGCCAAAGGTTTAAGTTGTCTCGAATTCGATGACTTCTTTTGGTTCTCTCCTTTGGTTGGTACACGAGGGCACATTCTTAAGCAAAGTAAACAGCACACCAGGCTCGACTGCAAAACGCACTTCTTTAGCATCCGTATAGTGAACGCGTGGAACTCACTTCCCGCAGAACTAATCATGGCAACTTCAGTAATTGCGTTCAAACATGGGCTGGACGAACGGTGGCAGGTGCTCTTCCCGGAGTATTACCCTTAAGACTAAATCCCCCCATATTTTATGATAAAAAACACAAAAATATTCGAAAAACATTTTGAAACACAAAAAAGAGTTTCTTTTTCGTTTTTCGCATTTGTGGAAATAAACTGCTGTCCATCGTCTTTTCATTCGATTGGACATGCAACATGGATTAACTCTTCCACCATTCGGTGATGAGACATCTCCCATCTTCCATTCACAGTTACACACGCCTGTGTTCCTTACGAATCAATCATGGTAGTGGTGGGTGTTTTCAAGCACACCTCCGAAAGAATCTGGGCACTCGTTTCGACTTGGTCGACAATCGCCCAGTGATACTGATACTGATACTGATGCTGCAGGCTAAACGCGAATGAGGCCCGCTATAATACCTTGGAAACTCAATCATTTTTCTCTGCTTTTTCGACCCACTGTTCAATCTATCCTGCGGTTTGTACAAGCTCAGCTTCTAATACCGTAATAAACTATTGAACTATTGAACTATTGAACTATTGAACTGAAGTGAACTGATTC
This sequence comes from Atriophallophorus winterbourni, assembly GCA_013407085.1. Lineage (NCBI taxonomy): Eukaryota > Metazoa > Platyhelminthes > Trematoda > Plagiorchiida > Microphallidae > Atriophallophorus > Atriophallophorus winterbourni. The sequence goes on from JACCGJ010012979.1 coordinate 24,640, forward strand.
GAGGTTGTCGAAGATTAAAAACAGACAAAAGGAAAAATGTTTTGGCGGTGCTGGTCGATTCTTTGCAGCTTTTCACCAGAATAAATTTTGGACACTTCTTTGGCTCGTCAGCTAATTACGGTTCGGTTAAAACCGAACTGAACTAAAAATGTATCAATGATTTTTCAGCGGCGGTTTTTTTAACATTCCTCGCTGACTTCAAATCGACGAGGGAGTGATGGGTGATGCGTCTACGACTACCATTGAAAATCGTGTCAGCGGTGTAAGCTCATCAAAAATCAGAGACAAACTGTTGGTTTATCCATTGGGCCAAGGCTTTTCTTCTACCGACGTTCCGTGGAAACCTAGGTGCCGAGGGTATGAACCAGGTGTTGTTGGGTAAGCGCTTTTTCTGATTATAAAATTCACTAGCCTTCATAATGAAATCAAGGACTTTTACAATTTTATAAAACCCACGTATGAAGACCAATATGTTCGGGAAGTTGTAGTCTCTAGAATCAAAGACGTTGCTCTATCTATGTGGCCTGACTGCAAAGTAAAGTTTAAAAATTTCACTAATCATCATTCAGGTGGATGTATTTGGTAGCTTTAAAACGGGATTATACCTACCTACAAGGTAATATCATACAATTTTATATTCTTCAGTGATATTGATATGGTGATTTTCGGTAAATGGAAAGCTCTGCCACTGCGCACACTGGAAAAAGCGTTGCTTAGAAGCGGACTGTCATCTGAAATAACGGTTTTGGACAAAGCCACTGTTCCGATTGTTAAAATGGCAGATAAAGAAACAGGGCTGCGTGTGGATATCAGTTTCAATATGATCAATAGTGTAAAAGCTGCGGAACTTATTCGCGGCTACATGCAAACATTTCCTTGTCTGCCATACCTCGTGTTTGTGCTTAAACAGTTCCTACTGCAACGTCGGTTAAACGAAGTTTGGACTGGAGGATTAAGCTCGTATGCTTTGATTCTGATGGTTGTACGGTTCTTACAGGTCAGTTCTTTGAGGTAGACAGTACATTCACCTTAGTTGGTATCTGGCTCATGCTGCTACTGTTGTTAGCAACCGTTTTTCATAATATTTGCTACTTCTGCGGTATTTTTATGGTTCGCATTTTCTTTGTCTTTCCGTTTAATCGATTATATTGAAGTACCACCTAGCTTGCTAAAAGCCAATGCTCACTTATCCACTTTTCTGGTTACTGGATCTACATATCAGCATAGTAATCAAGGCTATTCAAACTCGTTATTTCGTTCCACGCTGATACGAAGTGCTCAGTCCAATATAACGGTTCCAGTTCAGAAGCCTTTGAAATTCGCCGAGGCGTCAAACAAGAGTGTGTTTTGCTCCCACGCTTTTCGGCATTTTCCTTGCTATGCTTCTGAAGCACACACTTTTTAGGACGAGAACAGAAGGCATTTACCTACCACGCGAAGTGATGGCAAGCTTTTCAACCTGAACCAGCTGAGAGCACAAGCCAAAGTACTGGATGTGCTAATCCGTGACCTGCTCTTTGCCTACGATGTAACCATTATTGCTCACTCAAGATCCCCTCTAGTCGCTAATGGACTGTTTTCCAATGGCATTCATACTTGGGGCTAACAATTAGCATGAACAAGACCAAAGTCCTTGGTCAAGGAATGGCATCGCCTCCAATCATCACTGTTGGAAACTGTTAGCTTGAACCAGTACATCATTTCACATATCTTGGTTCAACCGTTGCGGATTGGCAGAGCAGCTATTATTTTGTCCGATGAAACCAATGAGGATGGTTAGACATTCGGGGCGTATGATGCTGTACCTGTACAGCCAGTGAAATCTGGCCACACGCAAGGCACGAACGAAGCTGAATGCTTTCCACATATACGAAGCATCCGTCGTATCTTGAATATACTCGTGGGGAACAAAGTGTGACTTACCGCTGAAAGAGCCTTTCAGAAGCTGGTCTACAGAGCTGTTCACCCTACTGCGACGCGCCCGCCTGCCAGGCTGGTCACGTTTACAGAAATAAAAATGGTGTATACTCGAAAGAAACTTGGTGAAGTTGAATGGAAATCAGGAAGTCGACCAATTGGGAAGACTGCGCTTGCGATTACAAAAGACGTTGCCAAGAGGTATTAACAGCTCTGTACATTGAAACCCGGCCAGTTGAGAAAAGAACTGGCTCATGACGCTCACATTGAAGGCATTGTGGAAAGCGTCGTTTGCAAGCTGGGGAAGAGCATATTCAGGTCTTGGCTGCTGAACGCAGATCACGCCGTTGGCGTGTAACTGACGCCGATCGACCGAGTACTGCCTATCGTTGCAAGCGCTGCAGGAGAGATTGTTCCTCTCGAATCGGACTGTTTAGTCATTCGAAAAGCACTGGAACATGAAAAAATCATGCGATTGTGATATACACCCATGGTCGACATCGACCGAAGTAGGCCAACAACCACGAACAACATAGCAAATGCCCATTTGCTTGAACAATAAATTCAACAAATTCTTTTGTACGATTAGAGTTTCAGATGAAATGAGCATTTGATTTAGTATATCAAAACGTCTTTCTCGGTACTTTGCTGCATAAGGGTGTCTTCTTCGTCTAAGTAACATTCTGCATGCACATCACGCCCATGCGTGAATTTCGCACCATGCTTCTTGTTTTACACTATGTTGATGTATCGCGCTGAGTCGAGTTTATCATTATATAATGGTTTGTTTTCCACTGCCTTATTTACGCGATTGTCTAATTCTTCGAATTTATGGAAATTGTATCATCTACGCCTGTCCAGTGATTATGACTAGGGTATCCGGTCATGCTGGTATCGGGATCGTTTCGAGTGCCAAGCTGAGTTCATGAAATCTCAAGCCTGAACTCAGGCAATGTGCCACACAGTCAGAGACTGCACGTGGGCCTAGACATGCAGCTCAGTACATTTGACAAATCAATGTTGCATGGTTTTATATGCGTAGCACATGAAACAAAAAAAGTTGCACATCGTGCAATGCGAGTGTAGATCGTCTATCGTCAAACGAGCATTTCTTGGGTGGAAGATTTGGTCCCGATTGTCATCAAAATGACAACAGCGAAGGGCTGTTCGGATGCTGTCAGCATTAACTCCCATTGTTTAAAGCGTCACTGTTTCATCTAAAAATTCGTTAGCGGTCCGGTTCACCCAAATTGACCATATCATCATCGGCTAATAATGGCCAAATCGATTTGCCACTGGTAGTTAGCTGCATGCCCAAACACGCTGGAGTTTACTGTTATTTTTTATTCTCTATTCTTAGATCTGTCCAGGCCTGGGTAACCTTAAGGTATCTTCGTCCATATGCAGTTTGTGACTTTGCGGCACTTTGCCTGAATCAAGCTTGTTATTTCATGCATACTAATGGCAGGGTAGTGTGTATGATTACCGCTCATACTATGGCACCTGCCTATAGTTGGATTGTGAATTGGTCTGTTAATTTCTGTACGCTCGAAACGCATCATGGCAGTTAAATATATTTAGGCTTAATTACCCATCGGTTATCAGGCAGTCCGAACCCATTTCAGTTTGGTATCCCTAGACATCGGTGCAACATTCGATTCGGTCGTTAACAAAGCTTGTTATGGTTCGTGACAGCGAAAACCGTAGGGAATCTGTCGTGCTGATGCCGATATACTTGTTCATGAAACCATTAAATGCATGTTTCATTCGATTCGTGATTTTATGGTTGCGGTAATGGTCATGGTTGTATTGCAGTTAATCATGCGATTCTTGCTACTGGTGCTTATGCTGCTCTTGATAGTGATGGTGAATAGAATGAACGAATAGAGTGACTTTTAGACGACAGATTCCTTGCGGCTTTCTTTCTCATTCATTCAAAAGTTTTCCTATTAATTACGTACTTTACTTCATATGATTGGGTTGACGGGTACAACCAATTTCGGCGTTGCAACCTGACCGCTTTCCTACAACCGAACACTAGACGGTATACAATCCCCGGGGCAATTACCTAACTCACCTTTTTTAAATTTACTTTAAATACGCCATAAACTTAGTGTCGCGTCACGGAACAACACAAAGTGAAAAGCACGAGCAAAACCTCTTTAAGAAATGTCCTGTTTATGTACACATGACGCTCCCAGGACCATTTGAAATTTGTTTGCACACCTGTATCTATACGCAGGTTATCCAACTACGAGATTTCGCTCCGGATTTTTCTTCGCAGTTTTTTCACTCTAGTTAAATGTATTACAGATAAATCGTGCCCTCCAAGACTGGATTATCACAGTAAGCCAGATTACCGGGGCCCTAAAGAAGTTGTGGCGCCCGTTAGAACGCTTTTCACTTCGAGATAGGTCAGAAAAATGAGCTAGAAAAATGATAGATTTGCATCTGCAGTACATGCTTCGACCATCAAAGCTTTTGCATGATATTCACGGTATGTACGAAAACACAAGCCTAAACCAGGCAAAGTGTTGCACAGTCAAAGACTGCACGTGGGCTAAAATACTGTCAGGTTGCCCAGGGCTAGACAGATATGAGGAGGGAAATAGAAATACTATCAGGTTATCTAGGTCTAGACAGATTTGAGAAATATATTGGAAATGGTAGTGAGACTCCAGCTTGTTGCATCATACAGCTCACTACCGGTGCACAATCAGTTTAGCACGGCACAGAAGTACTACACGATTGCACATTCGTGCATACTGTATTCAATAGGATTGTTAATTTATATACTGTGCTCGAGTTTCATATACAAACTTTTCTGACGCCACATTTAACAATTCACAAACACTTCTTATGTTATTAAGCAAAATCCGAAATTTTACTATTTTAACATAGACTGCTATTGGTAAAATTATTCAAATAGACATGACAGTTTACACTCGCAAGTTCTTTATTGCCGCTACTACAGTTTCTATCAGATCTATGTGCTGCAATAAAATTTTGCACGTGGGCGTTGCAAATCGCATTCCAAACAGTAGCTTGAGGATATGTGTAAGAATAGAATAAGTGAACTAAAAATTGGTTTAGTGGAAATAGAAAGGCTTCTTTCGTGTCTTTCTTAAATGCCTCCATTTGCGTTAATTACAAAGTTGTCAAAGATTAAAAAATCAAACGTGACAACAAACAGTGACATCTTGTCCTCACAATCAGCTTCGGCCGTGATAACCTTTGAACCACGGTATGCAAGCAATGATATCGTGAGATGCATCAACAAACCGATGACGAATCGTCTAGAATGTTGCGTTGCTATTTTTCATTAGATTACATTCCTTTGAACGAAATTTCTGTATATGGTTGGTAAACATAGGTAAATTAAGCTCTCACATTCAACCCAGAATCATTCAATCTTGTGTGGAATCAATTCTCGCCGGGTTTCCATCTCTTGTCTTTTTAGTTTGAAATGAAATAACTTTGAGGTTACAGGATGATTGCTGTATTTCCTCCAATTTACTCAGATTAGGTGGTCTACGATAAGAGTCTCATATAGGTCGTAAATGATAGGAATTTTTAACATTTTGGACCACTGCCAAACGTTTTAAGGCTCAGATTACCAATTAATCGATCGAGTTTGTTTTGTTTTTCACTCGAATCTTTATTTCCCGGATCGCACGCTTTCTTGACATTGTGTTTCACGTTTATTTGCTATGAAGAACGCAGTGGCACGTGTTGCTCATTAGGCATTGCTGTAAATCAGTATATTTAGCATACCTGATCAGTGGGCAATCGACGCTTCAGGTCAACATTGCAACTCGTCGCGAATTTTTAAGAATGATGTGTGACTACTCTAAATACATTTTCACCAATCTTTTTGATTGCATATCATTAAACCGTATAAAATACCTCGAAAAAACGAAATGATTATTCCAGTTTTACATTGCTTCAAGCTTGAAAAGATTCTTCCCTTAATTTCTGCCCTTTGGAATCTGAAAAGGGAACTAATCCAACGTCCTTGTGCTGCGTGCAGCCACAGAATAAAAGCTACACTAAAATCGAATGTTTCCTATTCATTTTGTCTAAATTCTACTTCGCATTTTTATTCATGTTTAGGAAAAGTTTTCTCCAAATTGGAGTGTCGAAAGTGCCAACCTCGGTGTGTTACTTTTGGAATTTTTCGAACTCTATGGTCGCTTGTTCAACTATTCCAAGACCGCTATCCGTGTGGTTGATGGAGGCGAATACGTCAGGAAAGAAGTCGTTCTACAAAATATGGTCCACAGTATTCGCCCGTCAATTTTGTGCATCGAGGATCCTCTGTGTCCCGGTACGTTTTGTTACATGCCAGCGGTGTATTATTTGCCGCTTTAATAACGTTCACGAAATTAATAACCGTATGATTTCATGCATGTACATACACGCATACCGACTGCGGTCGGCAGCACGGTTTTTCCAGGAAATAGGGGGTTGTTTTATAGTTCTTTCTCTCGGTAAGCATCCTTCTATGGTAAACATGGAATTGTGAATGCCAATAGCTGATTTATATGACTCACAGTCTAGAACAAAGTCGAAAATATTCATGCTGAAAGGATTAACGAGTATGGGGAATTTTTCGTTGCCATCGGCGTCGGGAGATGTCACGTAGGTCGTAAAAGTAAAAAGCCAATGCTTCCATTGTTTACCGGCATTCAAAGATGTTAGATCCACATCGAAACGTTCAGGGCAGAGTGGTTTGGCCATAGAAGATTAAATTGTAATGTGATTTAAACGTAAACGTCCAGATAATGAAATAGACAAAGCTCATTCGAGAGGCTCTAATCTTCTATAAGAGCAGTACAGTAGCTGTAATAAAAAATACATACAGACAGACAGGCATGCATCATTGCACGCATGCAATGTTAAAGTTGTTGTGTAGACGTTTTTTCAGTGCTGGGAAGGCTTCTCGTAAACTGCAATGAGTGATTGATAAAATGGTTATTTTTCAAATCCAAAAAATGAAAATGACTCGCCTAAATGTCCCTCAGACTTTGTTTAACAAACAAACAGTTACCTTGTAGTTCACAGAGCTGCTTCAATAATTCGACCTATTCCTCTCTTATCTTGTTTCTAACTGTTTACAGGTAATGATGTTGGTCGACGGTCGTACCAAGCGCTGCTAATCCGACAGGCGTTTGAGCACGCTTACGTGGTGCTGAGCAGCGCGGTTCTTCCGCAATACTGTTTCTTGCACTGTCGCACCGATGAGTCCATTTTGGGTTTGGTGATTCGCGTGTCCAATGTAAGGACGGTTTCATTTGTTTTCGTTTTCAAAATGTTTTCGGTTTCAATACGCAATTTACTTTGTGCTTGATTTTGCTTGAATTGTAACTTTTGATACACGCGTCACATTGAATCAGACGTCGATATTTGGTATGGTTAGCAAGCACAAGCCCGATCCAGGCAAAGCGCCGCACAGTCAAAGACGGCATGTGGGCGATATTACTGTCAGGTTGCCCAGGCCTAGACAGATATGAGAAATAGAGAATAAAGATGGCAGTGAGACTCCAGCGTGATTAAGCATGCATCTCAATACCAGTGGCCAATCAATCAAGCACGGTGTTGGCCGCACAGCACAGAACGATTGCAAATCCGTGCGATAATCGGTAGACCTTTGTGATGCTATACCTAAGAAGTAAAGGACGTCATCGATTTACGAACGACTACGCGTCACAATAAAGTTCGTAATATTGGGAAAAATAAAGCAGTACGCGGTAATAAGTTTAGCTAATAATGTAAAATTAGTATTCGATATTTGAAAGCGATCGATTTCCTGTTTGTTTTCTAGCAGTAGTTGTCTGTTTACCGTGTTCCCTGTTATATTGGTCCGCCCATTGGAACTGTTTTGTTCATCTGAGACCGTACGAAAGGAATGGAAATCTATAGAACCCCAAAAGAAAAAAATATTTCTAGTGAATTCCCGTTTGCAGTCATGTGTGGGCATGACATCTATTTTACTCTAGCTTACATTTGCTCGATTTAATGATAAACCATCCCCGAGGACATCACTTATATTACAAGGATAAAATTTACTTCGTCGTACTACGAATGTTTAAATCTGAAACCCAGTATATCCAATTTCTGATTTATTCGATTTCCTGTTCTGCCAGTTGAATCGTTAGGATGTACCGAATGATTAATTACGAAGCCAATATGACCCCTTGAATAAACGGAAAAGAGCAGGACAGTGAAAGCTCAAGAATATGCGGAGCATTAAACATAGACGCAGCGGGATATGTCAACACCTAGAATGAAACGCGCCAAATCGAGTTGAGTAAACGAGCAGAAGAATATAAGAAAGACAGCTTTATAACAGCTTTAACTAATATGCAACATAACCGGTTTTCATCGTCACTCCGTTCGATAGCACTTAACATTGAGCGAACAATCTGATTAGTCACGGAGCCGCTTTGACTTTTCTATAAGTCTTTTCTGTGTGGTCAATCTGAACCATTGGCCCGTTCCGGGCGCCTCTGTCCAATGCTGTTTTTATCTGTGCTCCTTGATTTACTTTAAACACATACGTGCGACTAACTTCTGTTTCAGGTGGCCCAGAAATGCTTTAATAGTGTTTGTTTTACTTATCAATAATCTTCTATCCTGATGTTGTTTTCATTCAGACTACTTTGGAATGTCGTCAGCGCATCCGAGAATTTGGCGCGCGCCTACTTGCCGCTTCCCGATCCCGCACCAGTGATTCAGTTCGACCTCGAGACCTTTCTCCTTCAATTCATCCCTCTGCTCCTGTCGCTTGGCCAATCGCACGATTACCTCACATGTATGGCATGAATTACCCCGTCTTACCCAATCATGCTATGCTACCTTTCCCGCCAAACCTGGCCATCCCACCTGCTGGCTGGCACGTGGCAAATGGCCATCCACGTTTCGTGTTGCATTTCCCATCAGCTGTCTCTGTTTCCCATCCGGTGATATCGGAACCTGTGGCGGTGGCGGTGAATTCCACCGATTCCTCGACACGCTCCACTGCGTCTGAACCCGAGTCGTGCACCTCGGATACCGGTTCCACTCATTCGACGGTTCACGAAGCAACGGTGGACAAAACAGTCAGACCGAGTGAAGAATCCATGCTGGCGGAAGACTTGTGAGTCCCATCGATGACCATTCATGTGATCATGCAATCAGTTGAGTTTATTGCGTAGCGAAAGCCGTTTTGTGGCATTAGCAACGTAAATTCTACCTCGAGGTTTGATGGTAGCTCTCCACAGATTTTAACGATTTTAGTAGCAAGCGTAACACTCACAGTGAGTTTCATTCTCGTATCTATCTTGGCCTCTGCAACATGAGAATATCTTAGTCCACGTGCCGTCTGACTGTGTAGCTGGCTTGTGCTTCCATACATACATACATACATACATACATACATACATACATACATACATACATACATACATACATACATACATACATACATACATACATACATACATACATACATACATACACATACGTAAATACAACATGAACATACATACATACATACATAGACACACATTAATATTACATACATTACAAAATACGTATAACAGTGGGTTTGTCGTTGGTATTATTGCTTATATTTGTTATATTCCCGAAGTTTTCTATATATAGTTTGCAGCCTTCAAAGGGATGCATTTTTGTCCAATTTCTGGATTTGCTTTATCAGTAGTATCCACAAAATATCTGAGGCTTTCAAATGATCACAAATGCTACATCTAGACTAAAGGGCACTTTGAAAATCCCCATACATTCTTGTTTGCAGTGCCTCCTTGTCGACTCTCCGTCATGGCGAAAATCACTCTAACTCGACCGCCATCGAGAACGATAAACAGCAACCTAATACAAAATCAGAAGATTGTAAACGACGTTGCTTGCGTTCTCCGTCTCCGACGCAGTCCACCAGTAATCAACCCGAGATGAACGGCACATTCGATGCCACCTCTTCGTCAACCGGTCAGACTGGAACCGTAAATCAGATCCACGGTCCTTCCAAAGTGTCGGTCAAAGTCCCCGGTACTGGGAAATCGAGCAAGCCCCCAAAGATTCGGCATCAAGCGATCCCTTGCCCGACACCCGCATCGAACAACGTCCGTGACAATCACTATTCGCGGAATGTGAACACCGCCGCAAACGCAATTCCTTGCGGTCATAAGCGGCATTCCACGGGTGCTCGACGACTGAAGTAACGCGTTCACTTCCATACTTACTTTGTACATAAACCTTTCTATGGGCTATATTTACCTCGGCTCTATGGGCCTCACGGAAGAGGTCTGTCCCATGGGGCTGCTGTCAATGTTCGCGGTCTACAAATTCACGCCAAACCTCATTTCGCCGTGAAATCAGGGAATTCCATGAACCGTTCACTTCCTTTGTCGTCCGTTTTCTGTTAGATCGACCAGTTTCCATACTTTGCTCGCTTGATGCTTTAAGATTTCCTGCATTTGTATATATATAAATAGGACTTGTTCAAAATTGAAAAAAATTCCCCATGCTGCCCGATCAGCGAAAACAGTTCATTTTCTGCTCGTGAAACATGAACTATGAACTCTGTGATTTTTGTGGCCTTCGATACAGCGGTGATTGCGAAGATGACCAGCTGTTTTGTTATTATTGCGATTATTATTCTTATTCTTATCATAATCTGTACTATTGCCTATCCCACTGAGTAACGTATGTTTCTGACACACATATGTATTGTGCCTGGTTGCATTTTTGAATAAAATTTAGAGCGGATCGCTTCAATTGTTTAAAATCTGTGTTGCGTCATCGCCGTGTTTTCAAACCGATCACTACATGAGTGATATTGGGTTATTAGCGAATGAACTTTACCATATATTGGTGTTCTGCATGCTGTTGGTGTGTACAGTGCCGCCACAAATAAACTGAAGTAAAATAATGTTCAATGCCAAACCTGGCGCTCCTAGTCATTACGATCGTGACCCGACTATTTCTAGTGATCTCGTTTGTGGAAACGACGGGTTTTCGTGTTAAAACGTGCTTGGGTGACTGAGATCAATGTTACTGTCTTTGTCTGATGACGCAAACAAGACAGAAACCTGTCGTGGTGGGTGACTGTGGGGGGTGTGAGCAATGCTATACATTGGCGTTTGAATAGTGTTTTTAATTGGGTAAGTACCAGCGATGAAGCCCCAGCTTTTAGAGTTCACATAATGCCCGGTGGCAAGCTTCTCAACATGGACTCTGCTGATGATATAGCTCTCCTCTTCGACTGCACATGTGATACTGTATGTATGAAAGCACAAGCCTGATCCAGGCAAAGTGCCGTACAGTCAGAGACTGCACGTGGGCTAAGATACTGTCAGGTTGCCCAGGCCTTGACCAGATATCGCAATGGTTAGTTACGCTTCAGGATATGTCCCTAAACAGTGTTCATTGGGGGTCTTGCACTGAGCATCTTGGAGTGTTTGCAAAGGTTGTCACAGCCGGGGGTGGTAGTAGGAATGAGCCACCTACTATCTATAAAATGCTCACACGTGGCGTGCGTCTCAAATAGCCTCTGACAACCAAGTCCAACTCCTGGCCTGCACGAGTGGCTTTCACAAGCCCGGCGGAACTGCTCTTACTGACAGGAGAAGGGGCGAAGGCTGGTGACTGGCGCCTTAAAACCAGTTTGCTCCGGGCAGATGGAGCTCGTCAGCTACTGGCAATCCATCTAGGGGAAGGAAAACCCCCACTGCCTTGTGGGTCACCCGATTGCGGGAAAGGCTTCCGGAGAAAACCCCGAGGAAAAATCCGGAGAGAAGTCCCGTAGGTAGATAACTGGCGCACAGCGCGTTTATCTGCCAACTCCCTGCTCCTTGGCTGTGCAAAGGCTAGAGAGGTGTACTCGAGTGGTGCTGGGGACATCACTTGTACACTACCCCAAGAAACTTCATGATGATGTCTCAATGGGTCTGCGTACCGTCTACGGAGTTCGCAGGTGGGAACGAGACTGGATCACGATCTGCAACGATCTCGCCTCCGATCGACGTGCGTGGGCTGGTGCGATCCGAGACATCAATGAAGCCGGCTAATCCACTCGTGGAGCCAGCCGCACAAAAGTAAAGTAAGTGTTTGCTTAACCTTGTAAGCTGTGAAGCTAAGTAACGAGCAGAATTTGTTTAATGCGTGGCAGTGAAAGCCGCAAGGAAGCTGTCGTGATGATGTAGCTGTACTTGTTCACGAAACTTGTTTGAACGCATGTTCCATTCGATATATAAGTACTTCACCCAGCTTTGTTTGTGCTTACTCTTCTGTAGAATCCGTAGCTATTCAAGTCCCACCCTTCCGCATATTTTAGGATTTAACTTTTTCATAGTTGTGTGGCAGTTAAGCACTCGGTACATGCTACCGGCGTAATGCTGCCTCTGATGATGAAACAGATATCACAATCTTGCCTTTATATCGCACCAAGGAACCAGTAGTTTTTTATTCGTATGCGATCTGCTAGCCTCAGACGCTTGTCGGTGACATCACTGGCTGCTCATCAAAATGTTTGCCAGTTTCAACCATCCTCGTTAACGATGATTTCATTACACGATTCTTGGCAAACAATAGTACGATAACGTGATGTACGTGTAGAATTGGAGATCCGAAATTCTATACAGCTGATTCGCAGGAGTAGAGGTGTGGGATGTATTTGTGAAAAATCTGAACCGACAAGCTGTAATCAGGAGCGTGTGTATCTTGCAAAACACATCAGCAAGTGCCAGCTCTGGGTTACTCAAGATAAAATAAACTTTTGTCGTATTATTAGTTGACTCACTGATGGCAATTTCTGATGGTACAATTCCAAAGAAATCAGATTGAATTCATCAGATAAGGATTAAGATGCCTCGAATCCTCCTATACACGAGGGTGCTCATTCCAAATACAGACGTTCTATTTCCCCCTCATATCTGTCGAGGCCTGGGCAACCTGACAGTATCTTAGCCCATGCGCAGTCTCTGACTGTGCGGCACTTTGCCTGGATCAGTCTTGTGCTTTCATACTATACGATACAGACGTTCGTTATTCCTAGGATAGGCAACACATTTTGCGATTTTGTTGTTTTGTTATGAATCCTCTCGAGTAGCGCACTGTCACTTTACAACCATGGGCTGTGTATTTCTGGATGACCTGCATATGTTTTCATAATCTTCGTCAGTAACTTGACTGGAACTCTCCGGAAATATCGCACGCCTATTGCTGATCTCACATTGTAAGGTTTTGCATTTGTGGACATCAGAAGGCATCTTATTTGAGTTTCTGTGTAAAAACAGACTATCCTCATCCGGAGTATTACATCGCTGCGGAGAAGAATCGATTTTTAACAGAATGTGTCGAATCATCTATTTATATGATGTAACGCAATGGGACTCCACCAATTTTTGTGTATTGTTCAAAAATTAGAAATCAGTTTCAATTTTCTAAATCCGTGTTATGCCATAGAGAATTCAGTGGCTTTAAATGTTTCGGATAACACCAGATGATCCATTAATTTGGCCTTCACCGAAAGGTGCGTGGATTCGGGTAGCTGCTACAATTGTAGAATAATGTAATGAATGCATCTTCTCATTCGGATGATACAAGTCCCGTGAGTATTTGAAATTAATCACATGGGCTGTACAGCTATAGGTCACGAGATCAAAATAGACTGTTTTTTCACCTCGTGACGCGTTGGTGTAAATGCTGCCACATAGACGTCTCGTAAGCTTTCCTCTTAGTTGTGTAACACACCAAGCCGTTCCCTGTGTGTGTCTGGTTTCTCTGTTTGCATTACAGGTTTCGGTGTCAGTTCAACCCAACGGTGTTTACCACTAACGGGACGTTTTCTGTGAAATATACAACGTTCAATACCTTTCATTACTTTTTCAAGGGTCGCCTATGTCGAGCAACAATCGTATTCATAAAATTCGTCACAACCATGCTGCACTACCGATCTCGTGTCGAAGAATTTTTTTATTGGCTTTGTACTTTGTAATGACCCTGGCAATCAATCAGGCTGGTGTATGCGAAACATGCTGACCTTCAAGAATGAAATGAGAGCTGTAAGGTCAAATGTGCTCAACTGTTCAGTTGAAGTTCATTGTTTACCGAATGCTCAACTGCCATACATACAGGAAAAAAGTAAAATCCTGAAAGATGGGGAAGAGCGGAACACGTTTGACTCAGAAAACGAAATCGCCCTTAAATTATGAGAAAATATCTGGTGCGTTTCATTTGTGGCGCTTTAGGAGAAAGGCAACGCAACATGAGTCAGCTTTTAGGATTGGCCAACGATGCATTATCTATACTATCATACTAGTATGTGACTGCACGGCACTTTGCCTGCATCAGGCTTGTGCTTTCAATCAATCAATCCTATCGAACGTAAAGTTCAACATGTAAAAGAAACGGTATCAAGAGCGTTGCTGGTCGCATCTCCGAACGAAGGATGGCCAGCGAATGCTTCAAAAGATCGGATTACGTTTGCTGACTTCTGAGCAATGATTCAATATCTACACGGAGCGTTGACAAGTATGCCCAGCTGTCGTCAACTGCCACAAGGAATGCTTTCCGTGTTACGTTCCTGCTATTACAAAGTGACTACTAACTGTGTGTTTAATCGAGCCATCCGTGATTCAACGAAACAAAAACTGCAGCAATCCAAATGAAACTGTCTGTTTTAAAACCCAAATTTTCAGCGATTGTAAGCAACAAGGTCACACCTACTGGCATCTAACGAGACATTGGTGAATAAAAGAAGACGCCCTTCAGCTATGCAGAACTGTCACACTTAAGTTAATCACATACTTGATTTGTCACCGTCTCCTCAAACAGGCGAAATGTGCTTACTGAGATCAACAATAATGCAGCCAGAAGGATACAGCAACTGCTCTCTTTAACTCCTACTGGCCCTTCACAAATCTGAACAGAACTTTTAAGTTTTTTGTGACTATATTCAGGATTCCCCGGTCACCATTTTTGGGAAATTACTTTTTGAGTAGTGTTGTGGAAGGGGTGAAGTTCACTGAAGTACAGCGCAAGTCAAGGTCTCGTGGGTGGCTTTGAGATACACGTTCCTTCACAACGCAAAAATCTCCCAAGTAACTGACACCAGCCATCGTGAGTAGGTGTTCAAGTGACAACTTGTTTGGAAGCACGAGCCAGTGGAAAACATCATCAGCATGTGAACGATATGAAATCCGTGAAACGAACTTAACGTGGCGAGTGCTTAAAAAATCGGGTTGGCACGAAAGCGTCTGAAAAATCAAATCGAAGTGACAACCAACACTGACGGGGTGTGGATATTCCCGTGGTTACCAAATTCGCTTATAAAAGGTAGGCGCGGGCATTAATCTCTTGAATTGCCTAATAAACGATTGGCGTTCACTTATTTTATTAGACCGGTTAACGTGATTTGTGTTGGAAAGTTTGAACTCAACCGATCATCATGTTGTTGTTGCCCCCATTAAGTCCATGTCCACCATGGATGTACATCACAATCGCATGAATTTTCATGTCCTTCAGCTTTCCGATTCCGGAGAAACAATCTCTCCCATATCTAGAGGCTGTACTCGGTCGACCAGCGTCAGTTGCACGCCGGCTGCATGATCTGCGTTTAGCAGTTAAGAACTGTGTCTGCTCCTCTCAAACTTGCAGACGACGCTTTACACAATGCCTTCAAACGGTACGTCTTTCTCATATCTGTCTAGGCCTTTGCAGCCTGACAGTATCTTAGCCCACGTGCAGTCTATGACTGTACGGCACTATGCCTGGATCAGGCTTGTGCTTTCATACGTACATACGTCATAACGTTAAATGGGGCTCACATGTTTAATGCTGGAGGGGTTTGCAACATGAAAGACATGAAATGCCATCTAGTCTTAATTGAGCTGACATGATCCCCTACGCGAAGACAGACTCAAAGTTTATTGACATCTCCATGAAATGGCGAAGTCTGCTCGAGGGTGTTAACTCTCTATGACCCATTCACACTGCAGTTCGAGTCGTAATCAAATGACTAGTGCGAAACGCAAGGATTAACAACCAAATTCGAATCACAAACGCACGTAAGCCGATTACAAGATAAGCCGGAATGTTTTTCATAGCACGTAAAATCGTTTATGAGGGGTTTGGTTACATTAGCTAACGATGACTACATCAGGCTTTCGTAGGGTATTTTAATATTGTAGAATGAAATTTTTTAACCTAGCCTAAGACCCTGAACTTATGCATTTTCAATCGGATGACCCGTTCGTATCGTGTGGATAGTACTTGTTTAACCGCCGCATGTGATTTATTACATCATTTGTCACGGTCAACACGCAGTTATCTAAAACACGAGAGATCAAACTCGACAAGATGAGAGCTGCTCTGTTAATCCGCTTCTTTATATCAATGTCTATTATAAAGTTATCCGCAATAGTTGAACAGAGATATGTGAATTAGGGCAGGTTCAAGTTGACAATCTTCGTCCTGAGCGTTTGCACTCTCGCTTTCTTGTTCATGTCTATTTGCGGTGCAATTAACTTTTAGTTTGTTTACTTGTCTTTGTTCCATTTACTGTCACAGCAAGTTCTCTCTTCTCATCTGACATGTATTCGCTAAAGCAACTTTTTCTATTAGAGTTTGAGTGTTAACCTACTTGTTTTAATGAAGTCATTTACCAAAGTTATGCTTGTTTGCCACTGTTATATAGGGTTCGTACAACGAACCACGATGTTCAGACACAGAATCACAAAGTGATTCTTGGTCAAAGCACTCAAGGCGCTTATGGATGACCAAAGGTATGGTGTGTAAGGGATGGGGATGTGAGCAACACATTACTTAAGTCATTTACCGTTTTCTTGGTATTCCGCTATTGGAATTTAATTATATCAATGGTATTTACGTTACACTGTGCTTTTCTCATGTTTGCTTCACAGTTTCCTTTCCAATTAGTTTTACCTGACACTTTCATTCATTCTTTCTAATCGGCCTAATGAGTATGGCCATGGGGGTGATCAATGCATCCGGCTGCATCGTGCAACCGTTTTGATGCAAACGTATGTTCAGGAACAGTTCGGGTATGCAAACATCATTTGTGAGTTCTTCAATTTTGGGACATTTATTGTCACACATTTCCCTATAAGTCATCTGGAAATTTCTGAAAGGGCATCAAACTCGTGCAAATATCAGTTTCACGAATGCTCACGTACCCTGCAAGATTTTGTAGCTCGGCGATTGAATATGCGTTATCAACTTCATTTTCGCAACCTGCCGATGGTATGCTTTGTGTCCTCACAAACTTATAGGCCGCCTAAGAGTTTGTGATTGATTTCCTCGGTATTGTCTAACATGCCGTGTACGTTAGAAGATAATCGCTATATTCGCGAATAAAATTAATTTAACCACAAATTTCTGGAATACAATTCATAGATTTATTCACAGATGATATGCGTTTTTTGTGGGTAAGATGTAACAAATGGCTGTATGGATAATTTGTTTGATTAAGCACTGTCCAAATGAAGATTAGTGCTCCTAGTTCCCGTCTGTATTGGGCTGAATGCAATTTTAATATTTTAATTCGCATTTCGTATGGATAATAAGAAAGTCCAAGAACGTGGTTTGTCGCTCTGCGCTGTAGAGTTTCTGAAAGCTGGATATTGTTTTCAACGAAGAATCCTATGCCGGTATAGCATATTCGATGTGAAGGCGGATGTAGGTTGAAATCAATTTGCAGACAACAAACGACCCTACGGCACTCCTGAGGAGACCCAAGTTGCTTTCAGCTTTGCTAGCAGCTGGTCGAAATTGCATAGATTTTCATAAGTCAGAACGAATAATCACGCCTTTTTCGTAGGAGGCGTGTTGAATAACAGTTCGACCTATATAATATTATTTGGTCAACTTGCTGTTGAGCGATAATAAGCTGCATTTCGTCATCTAGGGACCAGACATAAATCATATCAAGATCCCAACGCAGGTTCTGTATACCGGCTGTGGAGTTTCTCTTTAACTGGCGACTGTACTTTATAGGTAAGTCGTTTTTATATATTAGAAACAAGAGCGATCCGAAGACTGATCCTTGTAGGACATCACTTGAATTGACGCGGATAGCTCAGTCCACGTACATCTCACGGGATAGTAACCATTCTTTTATCCATGTACGAAGTTTTACCATCTACTGCGTAGGTAAGGAGTTTCTACAAGAGCAGTTCGAGTTTGACACGATCAAATGCTTTTGAGAAATCAATATAAAGAATGGCGACTTACTGACCAGCATCCAGTAGCTCAGACCAGGCTTCTTTCGATAACAGCAAGTTTATCACGCAAGATTGTATTTTCTGGAATCCATGCGGTGCTTAGCGGATTAAGTTATCGATCTCATGGTGATTTTGCAATGCATCAACTATGATGGATCATTTACTTTAGATTCATTCATTCATTCAGTCCTCTCCGTGCCGGGTGGCACATTAGGCGAAGACAACTTCACGCCAGTGGTTCCGGTCTGTCGCTGCTTCCTTTACTGTCTGCACCGTGAATCCTTGTGCATGTAGTTCGCGTTCCAACGTTCTACGCCAAGTTTCCTTGGGCCGTCCCCTTTTTCGTTTACCTTGCGGATGCCAGTGCATGGCTACCTTCGTATGCGAACTGGGATCCATCCTGCAGACATGACCGAACCACGGATATGTTGTCATCGTTTCCGTAGCAATGTAGGTTTTACGGGATAGGGTTGCTAGCCCTAAGCCCAACCCTCCTCCTTTCTCAGACGGGCTTGGGACCGTCCTTGGCGGAGTTTTTTTAGATTGCACTGGTAATAATGATATCGGACGATAGTTTAATGGGGTTTTCACTTTTCGCCCATGTAGATAGGACTATTCAGGGCAGTTTTTCCAGTTTTAACACGAAGCTCGTTTTCGAACATTATCTTGAGCATGTCACACATCGGTATTACCAATTCGGGAGACATTATGCAAAAGGTTGTGGTTTGTATTGCGTATTCCCGATGAACCTGTTCTTTATTGTAATTAATTTTGTTTAAACAGCGTTGGAAGGGATTCCACCTCGTGAAGAATTGGCAGGCTGAAGCTGTTAGAATTCAGAAACTGTCCATGTGTCGACAATTGTTAGATTACTAATGCAAATTGTTGTAGAAGAACGTTTGCAAAATCTTTAAATGATGTCACTATGCCAGTAGGAGAGGCCAGCGGTGGTATTCCCATTTTAACACTCCGGAGATTGTTGACGTGCTTGTACAATGCTGGTGAATCGCTGATAATACCAGTCTATAAATAGGATTACGGAATGAATGTTGCAACTATCGCGGAATTTGCTTATTGCGGGGGTAGCTAATATATTGGTCACCATCCTGCTTCGCAGACTTACCCCGATTCGAGGCACTTCTCGCGAAGAGCAAGCTGGCTTTCGACCAGGGCGCGGATGTGTAGTCCAGATCTACGTTCTGCGTCAGTTGCTAAAACACCGTCACCCGTATCAACGACCTACCATTGTGGTGTTTCTGGATATTAGAGCCGCCTTTGATTCGGTTGACCGATACGCCCTAGGGAACTGCCTACTTCGCAATGTAATCCCATCGAAGTACGTCGCTATTCTAATGGACTTATACGCTCACTCGATAGGGCGGGTAAAGGCTTACGATAGCCTTTCAGTGCCATTCAACACTACTACGGATGTAAGACAATGTTTTCCGATCTACCTGTTCTTGTTCAACTTTGCCATCGAGGACGTCCTCCGGAGTGCACTTAGTAGTTTCTCCACGGGTGGCGTTGAGCTTTTTCCAGGTGGGCGTGTTATGGGCCTGGATTATGCTGATGATATTGCTTTACTGTGCGAAGACCCAACATTTAACCCGTAAGCCTTAAATATGATGGTGATGGAGGCATCTAAGTATGGCCTATTCTTTTCGCCAAGCAAGTGTATAGTGCTCCTTCAGGACTGATCAGGTGAACTGCCAGATTTTGCTATTAATGATCTGATTCTCGATCATGTTGAGCAGTTCAAATACCTAGAAAGTCTGGTAATTGCTGGGGGTCGGATAGAGAAGGAAATCACGTCCAGAATGGCTAAGACCAGACTGGCATTCACTAAACTTAAATGCCTCTAGAAGAGACGTGATTTAAGCTTGGGTTTGATAGGAAGGATATATTCCAAATCGGTAAGGACAGTTGCTTTACGAGAGTGAATGTTGGAAGGCTGTTGCAACTCTGAGGTCCTACGAAGCAATAGCCTTCAGAGGGCCATTAACGGACGTCGTTTCCGCTAGATGGGGCACGTCCTGCGCATGAAACCCGAACGCTTACCACGCCGAGCGCTTAATGCGTCAGCTGGTACAGGCAGGAAAAAGTGGCTGGTGGTCAGCCACTAACATGGAGGAGTGGCTTGAAAAGGCTCACTTCTGGTTTAGCCAAGGTTGAACAAGAAGGTGAGTGTTTGGCTCGAAAGATTGGCAACGATGGCAATGAACCGACATCAATGCATTATTTCTATTCTTCCCTGTGCATACACGAGACGTGCGGTTGGATTAATTTTGACCTCCGATATTTTTGGATACAACTTTCATAGTTTTCATTCGATCGGTTTTGGTTTTTGGATATCTATCTAAAAGTTTGCTACGTCGGATCTATTCATACAAGAGTCATCCATCTGCGTCGTGTCGTTCTGTCTGTGCGTCACCCGCGGATTTTCTACAGTTCGTTCGTTTATTTGAATCGGTTTTGTGGTTCTGCTGTTAGATCAACCCATCGGTCTTTACAACTGTCTGGAAATACTCGGAGAAATACTCAGCGTTAAATCAAATTCAAGCCAAGATTCTCAAAGGGAGTCTGGCAAATTCGCGGCGTAATCGGATGAGGAAATATTCCTACAATACGTCACTTTCCGTCAACTCCGCACATTACCGCACAAACCAACCCTAGCCGTATCGATTTTTGTGCTCTGATTGGTGCTTTTGGTTGACCCCGTTAACATGAAACGATCTGATGTTCGCGCAACGTGTCGTCTGCAAGAAAGTCGTCAGTGGTGAGGTCAAATCTGTCACGTGTCGTAACTGTTCCCACACGGCTCACGCAAAAGGTAATAAATCATTGACCCCGGATGCGTTATCGACCCTGAATGATGGAAGCGCCTGGTGTATGCTACGTGTGCAAAAGTTGTCGAGCTAAACCAAACGTAGATTTAACTGCATGAACAAGTGTTGAACAAAAACAACCTGGATGATCGTATGCTGAGCTTAGAGCTTCTCGAGGTATGGTATGGTGTGGTATGAAAGCACAAGTCTGATCCAGGCAAAGTGCCGCACAGTCAGAGACTGCAAGTGGGCTAAGATACCGTCAGGTTGCCCAGGCCTAGACAGGTATGAGGGAGGAATGGAAATGGTAGTGAGACTCCAGCGTGTTTCAGCATGCAGCTCACTACCGTTGGCCAATCAATTTAGCACGATGTTAGCCGCACAGCACACATACAAACGTTGAAGACATCGGTAGCGACTCTGGTAACCGCTCAGAATTCTTGGTTTGTCAGTATGGGTTTCGATAAATCGGAAACCACTGACGGTAATACCAGCCAGATAAACACTGAATCTTCGGAGATCTTTCAACACGAAGGTTCAGCTGTTGCAAATGTGCCGGAGAGTCTTGAGGAGCGTTCTTTTCATCCAAAAGTCGCATTTACAAATGCGACTGTTAAAGGCCCATCTGCCCAAAACATCACTTGTCCGCAAAAAGTTACGGAGCCAAAGCCACCTGCTCATCTGAAAGTTCAGCGAAAACTCTTAGGTTCAAAACCAAAAGTCACGGTGCAAAATAATCCCAAAGTGGACATGATAGGTATTCGATGTAAGGTAGGTGAAACGTCCAGCAACCAGCGAAAGCGCCAGGCACACAGTGTACATTCGCTCCAAGGACTAAGCGTGATTTGCACCAACGTACAGGCAACGAATGCCACCTTACTAGGGGACAGGCTATGGCACGATAAAGAATAACGGAAAAGGTTGTGCAGCAACATGGACTTGGAGCCAGTTGAACCACTATCATTGATACGGCTGAATCGTAAACCTACTTCCTCAAATCTGGACCAGCCAAGACTGCTTGAAATCACGGTCAACTCTGATAAGCATCTAGAAAACATCTTACTATGCCCTTTTTCCTGCGTAGGGAGCGTTCAGAGACCACTGCAAGGATCTTCGCTAATTTGCCCTGGTGGGAAAATGCCCGGAACTCCCAGCAACAAAACCAAACGAAACAGAAGGATGATCGAATTATAATCCTTTTGGAAGTTCCAGAAGGTGATGAAGCAACTGATAAAGCAGTGCAGCGCAAATACGATCAGCTACAATGGAGATTCCTCGGTGATATACTTGGCTTGTATGATGTGGCTGTGAAGGACACGTTCCGCATCCCCAGATCTACGATTTATAAGGGCATCGATCCTAAGCCCCTTAAAATAACGTTCTTGCGTAAAGATATGTTGAAAACGGTCAAAACTCGTTGGAAAAATGGCTGCAGACTAATGCCACGAGAAATTAGACTAAGCGCATCGAAACTTTATATTGGAAAGATAGATGCACAACGAAGTTCAATAGAAACACTAACAAGTCAAACACTAATTGACGGTCAGAAACAAATTCAGCCGATGCTATAGATCACAGTATTCCAACAGTACAACCTCAAAACGATCATGCATCCTTGCGAGCAAAAAACCTTCAGGCGTCGACTCTTGAGGAGTCGGCCTAACAGATATTCTGCACTCAGCTAGCCTCCTTCCCCACACCCCATCCTTGTTGAGAAAAACAACTATGAAATGCATCTACACCAACGCACAATGTCTCGGAAACAAAATCGGTGAACTGCGTGCAGTTTTTCTGAAATGTTCACCAGACATCATCGCCGTAACGGAAACATGACTACAGACTCACCAAACAAATAATTAACTAGAATTACCAGGAATGTCAGTTATTCGTTATGACCGTGTAACCAGAAAAGGAGTAGCTTTGTATTATACCCAAAACCTTCTGTGCCGTGAGATTACGGATCCAGACATCGTGTTACGATATACACTCTGGTGCTCAGTCCGATTAGCTAACGGCGAAGACTGTGTTTGGGGAGTAGTATATCACCCACCATCTGTACAGGAAACTTACAATCTGGCCCTACTCGACAAAATTCGCATGGTTACTTCCTGATTTACTTGTGGGTTTTTAATTAAGGGTGACTTCAATTTACCGAATCTGCAGAGCAGTACCATTTACCCAGAACACTCCCTCGAGCGCGCATTCAGTGAGTTGCTTGATGATATTCCTCTTTATAACCACATTGCATCTAATATCCGATACCGCGGAAACGATTTACCTTCACTCTTAGATCTCGTTCTGACAAGCAATGAACACGACATTGATAACGTTGCTTACGAAAGTCCACTGGGACTAAGTGATCACGTCGTCATCCAGTTTAACTATCTGTTTGAAGCTGTAAGAACAAATGATGCGGTTAGGCGGATCAACACTATGGCTTTGACTGATGCTCTGAAAAACACGTTTAACTGCCAACCGGAAACCAGCAAAGTACATGAGTTTTGGATATGGCTAATATCTAATCTCAAAATTTCAATCGAAGTAAGCTCCGAATTTGTCCTTAGGAACTCAAGAAAAAAAATTGAATTTAAACTAAAAAGCCGAACTCGTAAGTGGTTAACGGTACGAAACATTGCTTGGTGACACCATCGGCAAAACCCATCATCCGAGACCTGGGAAACATTCCGTCTACTGCGGAACAAAGTAAACAAATTTGTCATCCAAAACAAGTTGTGCTTCCAAGAAGTAATATCAAGCATAATGGAGCGAAACCCCAAAATACTTTATCGTATGGTTAACGATCAAGCTAAGGTGGAACCTGGAGTAGCGTCCGTGAACACATCAGCTGGACCAACAACAACTGTAGCAGATACTGCTGAAGCTTTAGCCACGTTTTATTCATCGAGAGAAATGCAATAAACATCCTAAATCAAACAGTTTCAAACACGGTTGACATAGGTGAAATAAATGTGACTTCGAAACGCGTCCTTCAAGGTTTATTTAATCTTAAAAGCGGAAAGTCTCCTAGGGCTGACGGAATAACCCCGCTAATATTGAAGCCATGTGCGAGTTTGCTATACAAACCACTCATGCTTGTTCGAGCAAACACTGCCAAGTAAAGTGATTCCTACAGACTGGAAACGCGGAATAATTTCTCCAATTTACAAAGGTGGAAATCGCTCCGATGTTTCCAATTACCGACCCGTTACTCTGTTACCAGTGATTTCAAAATTACTTGAGCGACTCATTGTTGACGATCTAATGAAACACTTCGAGAATAATCAGTTGCTTTCGAGGAACCAGCATGTATTTAGACGGAATTATTCCTGTTTATGTAACATTTCGTTATTTGCGGACAACATAAAGATATGGTGTTGCATACGTAACCCAGAAGATTTCTGCTATTACAAAAAGTTCTTGATACGCTTCACAGCTGGTCGTTGAAGAACAAACTGCCGTTTAACTTCAACAAATGCAGGATCATGAATGTGGGGAATCGAGTAGAGTTCACATATCATACAGGTTCGCATGTCCTTGAAAATTGCAGTGAAGAAAATGATTTGGGTGTCTGGATATGCTCCAGTTTAAAAACCTCACTTCAAACTAACATGCCTTTAAAAAGCAACACGTGTCCTAAATATACTCAAACGGGTATTTGGGAAATTTTCGCCGAAGATATTCCCAAGGATCATGAATACATATATGAGACCAGTCATGGAATACGATGTGCAGTCATGGTCTCCGTGGCTCAAGAAGGATGTGAAACTTATACAGCGAATCCATGAAACTAGTTCGCAGCATCCGAAACAAGTCTTATCAAGGAAGGATAGATCAACTGAATCTGTTTGACTTTCGCTATCGAAGAATCAGAGGAGACCTTATCTTACTTTACAAAACATTGCATACCCCGAACTATCCCTTACTGGATTTATTCACGCGAAGGGATACGAGAAATTATCGGACCCATGAATATGTGCCGGTCTTACCCCATTCCCGCCTGAACTGTAGAAGGTACTTCGTCCATGTCTGTTTTACTTGGAACAGTTTACCTTCGACCGTTGTTCACTCCACCAGCTTGTACGAATTTAAAACGAAATTAGACGAATTTTTATTGCATTATACGTCTTAATCTACTTCCTTATATTGTTGTTGTTAAGCTTGTTGCTTTTTATACTATTGAAAATGATGAATTACCTTGGATTCATAACAAATTTTTCGACTAGATTGATTTGGTAATGTTTACTTTTATTAATACACTAATGATAAACGTTAGAGTTTTGTTGAGAAACCTGCATTATTGCCAGTCTCATTTTCAAATTCAAACCAGCTTCGGTTTCGTCTATGAGCGACATTAAACGTCGCGATAGGAATTGCGCCTCAACACAACTGCCAAATATCTCGTCTGTTCTACAGACGTCGACCGTTCAATTATCTCTGCCCACACACAAGATTTGCGAAAAAATCCCAATTGATGGGCGAAACTATGTTGCCTTTCACCATAAACATTACAGAACACATCCTGTGATAGAACCCATCTGTGATATGGGTCATAAACCGTGTGCTGATTCGAGCAATGCATCGCGGTGCTCAACCTTCCTGCACTTATACTCCATAGCCGGTTTAAGATTGGTTGCCGCCATCAAGTGAAGAGATTGAGTCTTGAAAAAGTGGTAAACAAAGTTAAACTTGGAAGCTACTATTAAATGGGGTTTTTACAACGAGCCACGGTTTACCAATTTCGATTGAATATTAAAACAATTCCGGTAAAGTATCGTCTTAAAACACTGCATTTGATACTTCGTCCCACGATCGGATGGAATATTTCGGAGTCGCGTTAACGTGAATATCGTGACCAACAAAAGCTCAAGAATCAAGATTTTATGGTGATAAAAAGCTAGTGCTTTACACGTACCATTGGATGACAACTATTGCAAAAAGAAAAATTTAATCAAAATCACTTTGTTAATATTTTTCTGGGTTCATGTTGCTTCAATACACCGGGCCAAATTCAGGGTTTTGTTTGACGTATGCATCCAATTTCGATTTGAAAACACCAATTGTTGCATTCACAACATCTTCCGGTAGCGCATTCCATAGAAAGCAGATACGCACAGAGAAGAAATAGCGACGACAATCAAGTCTTGAGTGCGGTATTTCGAGGCAACACGAGTGACTGCGTGTATTTCTAGGG